>ML809931.1:114639-168313 GCA_009831015.1 Picea engelmannii
TCCCTTATACTTGATACCTGCAGATTAAGTGATAGTCTTTTTGGTTTAAGCCTATAAACCCCAGGTGATATTCCCAAATATCATGCCTTAGCCCGGTAATATCTAAAAATGCTTAAGTAAGGTTCTCCATACCTTTTCCTCAACACCCTTCATGATGTATCACACCGATTGTTTTTGGTGTGATTCACATCATCACACCAAACATTTAATCCATGAAAAACATAAAAGTTTCTCAAAAATTTCAAAGGTTTCTAAGTCTCAACACGTTTCTCGCAAGGAGAAAAACTTTATCTCTCATGGAGTTTCACCCGAAAAGCATTTTCCTTTGCATCATATCACACCGAAATTATTTTGGCATGATACATTGCACTGCAGCAAAAATATTCCTTATGCAACACTAAAACAATATTTAATTTCTCTAAGTCTCCAAGTCTACTTTCTTGGGCAATAACACTGTGTCACACGAATAATATTTCCATGTGATACAAATTATATTACATGACATTCAATTTCGTGCAATACACAAATATTTTCCAAGTTTTCCTTAAAAATCTAAGTCTTTTAGCACTTAACCATTTTCCAAAAAAATGAACATGAGGTTGTCACAAAAGCCATAGACTTGGCCTTTTGAGCCAAGTGAAACTGCTTAAATTATGAATGTGCCTCTATGCCCATCAATTTGGCCTTCCCCCACATTGGATAACTTCAATGCAACTCAAAATTTGGGGATTTGACCCCCAATTCTTATGCCAATTGTAATCAACTTTTCACCCAATTCACCAAAATCTCTCAGATAATCCTCATCCTCTCTAGGGCTCCAACACAGAATAGCCAAGAATATCTTAGCTAGGGGCTCCAGGAAATCCATCTGTAATATGAGTGCTCGTGGAAACATTCTCACATGCTCTTGGTAATTGCTCAACAAGAACTCCTCATATGCATGATAGACTAGTTCTCCATGTAAATCACAACTCAAGATGGTTATTTTCACACACAATATGGTTGCTACTTCTTTTTCGAGCACCCAACTCTGTGTATCCTCTCTTATCCTTCCTTCCAAAATTATCTCTCCCCTAAATTTGAATTCCCTTCTCTTTTCTATCACTCATGCTTGATTCTTACAATTCCCCAAAATGATTATACCCAACCCATGCTTCAATAACTAGGTGAGATGACTTTTTCACGCACCCCTTAAATGAATTCAATGATACAATTCCTATCATGAGTGTACTTAGCCCATGCTCTCTTAACTAGGTGAGTGTTGAAATCCTTACACTAGCACCTAGGTATCTTGTTATCTAGTGATCTCCTTGCTATAAATCAAGTTGGAAGCTCACAAAACAAAAATACACTACTAGAATATTCAACTTAGATAAAGATAGTGGAAGTAATACTGGAAACCAAAAACTCATGCAAAATACACAAATATATTCTTCCCATGAACTAATCTTATCATTCAAATAACTTGAAAGCTTACAAGGGATCCCTTATTGGGAAAATGGCCCAATTAAAAAAGAGACAAAGTAGATCAAAAGATGATCGACTAATATGCTGCCAAAAATGTTGTACGATCTTGTACAATTACAACGTGAATTTTACACCAATACCCACATTGTTCCACATGGATTGCAATAGAGTAATCATGCTATCTACGTGACCTATATGATGAAACTCACGCTAACTGCATGTCTTGTACTAGAATATATGCATTGTTTGCGGCGATTGATCCTTCTACTGCACACTTTCTCTCTCTCTTCCTTTGAACTATATCTCTAGATGGAAGTCCTTATCGACATGTCCAAGATCTCTTTGAATCACATTCCTTCGTGATCCAACTCTCTATGTATCAAAAGTTTCTTCCTCCTTCACCCTAGGCTTTCTTTGATAAGATTGATTTATGACCTAACCCTAATCTCCAAAGTGATTGACAATCGGGATTATTTCTCACCTCACTTGAGATCAATGGATATTGTTTAATTCACTAATTTTAATTAAACCATTTCTTTAAATAAAGCTAAACTCACTAACAAAATCAATTTACATTAATAATTCCTTTAATTAATGTAAAGTATTAAGGTAGAAAGATTTGGACAAATTCCACATGTCTAAACACTAAGACCTATGTGGAAATATTTTCCTAATGCTACCAATATCAACACTCCCTTTTAGCAAGGAAGGTACTTCTTGAAGAGCCACCTAGAACTGGTTCTTTCCTTGATCCTCACACAATATCTTGAACATCATTGTGCCTCATGGCATCCCTCCAAACCTGCTAGTTTGTTTTTTTCTAAACACTAGAAGACTTGGAATCAATGATGCTACTCATTAACACTCTGAAGTTTGGAAAATTCTCTAGAGGCATGTTTTTTACACATTATTTTCATCACCCTTATGACCATTAATGATGTAAACCTATCCTATATCTTTAGAAGGATCAATAGTCTGAATTGCTGAAGAAAGAAGGGAGAAGAAATTTCCCTAAGAGAAGAAGTTGTATTTTCCTTTGTAAAAACCCTATTAAGGAAGATCGTCACAGGCTGCACTATACACAGGGTGCGGAAATTCCTGATTTCCACATGCTTATCTAAAGCTAGACTGTGGCATTTTCGAAGGCTGCACTATAGCTAGGGTGCAAAGATTTCTGTATGTGGGAAAAATGGGCATCTTCTCAATGCTTCTAGAAGGAGAAGCTTCTATGGTGAGGTGGCCTCCGAACGGTTTGGATCTTACTCATTTTCATGATTTAGTGGGATCATCCTAACCTCCTCCCCTTATCCTCTTCATCTTATAAAAGGAGAGGATCTCTCATGGAGAAAGTTGGCTTGGATTGGGATTAAGCTTGATTGGATTTGAATAATTTTTGTAGCTTGGAGTTTTTGGGCCTATGTTGTCTTTGAGATTTTCTTTGTCAAGATAGATTGTGAGTAGCTATCATATATACAGTCTCAGAATCCGTGGATTATAAGTTTGTGGGAAGAAAGGAACTATTGGAAGGAACCTAACAACATCAAGGCATCTGGTTGTATCTTTCTTCCACATTCTTTAATACAAATATACTTTTCTTTCCTATATGAATGTTATTTGTTCATATTGTATGATTCCTTGATCACGTACATAGTTTCATATTGTATGATTCCTTGATCACGTACATAGTTTCATATCAAATATAATCTATTATTCTTGTCTTCGTTGGCTTGTGTTCCTTTTCAGGCATTTCTCCATAAGCCTCATGACGGAGCTTGTATTGCATTGGCGAAGTCGGATCTTCGATATTTAAAAGGTATGTTCTAGATCCATTTCTCATTTGATAATTGAAATCTAAGAAAAGAGTAGTGTACTGTCTTAATTTGTTCTAGTTTCGTAGTGAAGCTAGGGGGATTGATTTGTGTCCACACTTAACAATTAGCCCGATAAAAAAATTGGCGACCATACTGGGGAACAGATTGTTTTCCTAGTTTGTCTTGCTTTCTTGCTTCGATTGTTTGGGTTCTATTTTCTGAGTCACAAAGAGATCCAAATTGACTCTTTGACTATTAAACTTCACTGGAAAAACCTTGATGCTTGTTATTTTTTCCATTTTTCATTTGATCACCACACCCTACCATTTGACACAGTGAGGCGTTTCCACATTGTATTTGTTTTCTAGCCTATGACAACCTGGGATCGCCACACTGCATTAGTTTGATAGCCTGCGACGATTGTGAAAAAATGTTTTTTGTTGGTTTTTATTGCTTAGATTTGTGATATAGGTTCTAGGGTGAATTTTTGGGTTTGATTATAGTCTATTTACAATCTTCTTGACATCTTTCAATCTGATTTTAGCCATCTTTTCTTTGTTTTATCTTGTTTTCTATTGAAAATTTTTCTCTCTTGTATTGAGTGTTTTTAAATTACAAAGCATTGTTTTCCATTAGAATTGTTTAGTGAAAAGAACACTTATTTTTTTCTGAATAACTTGTGTTAAAAGATAAACTTTTTTTGGGTTACTTTTGTTTTGAAGAAGTTCTTTATTGCTTTTAGTGCCTCTTTGAAACAAAAAACTTTTTAATTTCTTTCTTTATATTAGATTGTGGGCATCCTTGCATTTGAAGTAGCGAAATTGCATGGTCTTTGGCATTTTTTAGTCTTGACAAGTTTAAAAGTTTTGGGAAATTGTGCATTTGGGAATGACAAACGTTTTCTCCTTCTCGTAATATAGCTTTCATCAAAGTGAGATATTTTCATTCTCATTTCTTTGCATTGTTTAGAGTCGTTCAAAACATCATTTAGTCCACACCATTTTCCTCTTGAGTAACAACAACCTTAAAAATAAAGCACTTATAAAAATTGATTAGAAATTTTTGTATTTTCTGGTAGCAAACCTACATTAGATTAGTTGTAGGGCTTTGGAATAGGTGTGAAAGATAAATTTACAAAGCTGTAGAACATAGAATCTTGAGTTAGGGAGCGGTGAAATCCACTTTCTACAGTTTGTCCTGGGAAGCCCTTCTAACACAAGGGTCAATCATGAGGTCACATTGATACTGGCAGAGTTACTAACCCTACTTTTCCGGTCTTGGTGTAGAGATTGCGCGTATTATGGGGGTCGCTTGAAGGTATACCCACAATGATGAGTGGAAGCCTTTCAAGTTGATTTCAGGCTAGATGCCCTACCCTTGCCCATGGATCAGACTGTCGACTGTTTCCCCAGGCATCATTGTTGTAGTTGGTAACCTTACTGGCCTATCTCTTTAGGGTCTTTACACGAGGTGACCATGGAGGGGCAAATCTTCACAGTACCTGGAATTGAAGTTGGCCAAACTCACTTGGGATCCTTTGAGGGTATACCAATGATTATGTGTGGGATCTTGTGCCAAGGCATAAGTCCGTTAAGCAGGTCGTCAGCTTAACTTTTCCACCCGCTCTATCTTAGACCCTTCTTACTTTGATCTTGGGACATTGGATTTCATCACCAACTAGTGTGTTCATTGTGAGAAGGTTTTGTTTGTTTTCTTGCTTACTAGATTTTTAGCATGTGTTGTTTGTTTTCCCTAGAAGACTCTAGGTTGGATCTTTATTTAATGGTGTCAGTTCTCGAAATAAAAAATGAAGGAACCCCTTTTCTAGGGGAACCTTTTCTTTTTCCTTCTTACGAAAACATTAGTCCTTCTCACATCGCTACTTTGAGCTTTCCAGGTCTCACAGTTTGATTACCAGTATGGTTGTTTTCCACTTAGGTAATCCCAAATGCAGCTAGTGCTTCTGTTGTAAGCACTTCCCCCAAGAGCATTAACCTCATGTTGATCCTTCTCATTCTTCACCAGTAAGATATTCTTCACCTTCTTCACTTGCAAGGTCTTCTTCCATTTCATCTTCTTCGTCGAGTGAAATCTCTAAAGCTAGTAACTCGGTGGATAAGAAAAAGAAGAAAAGGAAGAATAAGAAGAAGAAACATAAGCAAGGGTCCAAAATTCCAACCGTTGTTAGACATGTTGGAAAGAAACCAATTATTGTTGATTGTGTTGGGAGTGTTGATGATGCTAAGATCACCCAAACAACCCATAAGCCCAAATACCCTTGAAGGATTTATAAGGGTATCCATCTTCTTAAGGATTTCCATGGTCTATCTAAGGTTATAGAAGCATGGTCTACACAACCCTCACCAATCCATGTCATCAACCTCTGAACAACGTGTTGACGACCTCCCATCAACTAGTCAAGATACTGTTGGGAAGAAGAAAAGTAGAGTCAAGTTCCCATGTCTGTTATGCAAAGGGAGTCATCTAACTCACATTTTCCCTCTTATGGATGAGGCCTTGAAATTCCTGGAAGACATGACTATTTCACAACCTCAACTTCCAGCTGCTTATCACAAGCTTACTCTTGACCCACCTATAGTTGATGGAATGATCAATCTGGTCCCTTCGTCGATCAATTTGGTTGATCATGGAGTCAATCTGGTCATGTCCTTAGTTGAACCAGTTGACCAAGTGGTTGATCCGATCCCATCCTCGGTCGATCCCACTCTCCCATTAGAGAGTGCAACCCAAGAAGTCGATCCATTTCCATTTGTCAACCCAATTCTCCCCTTGGAGAATGAAAACCAAGTGGTCGATCCAATATCATTATCAGTCAATCCTACTCTCTTGCTAGAGAGTAAACCCGATGATGCCCATGTTTTTCTCGTTGATATAGAATCTATCGTGCTAGGGGCTTTCCTCCTTCTCCTGTAGAACCCCCTCCAAGTAATGAGGCCATCCTTTTTAATTGGGGTGTGCTAACTGGACCTCGTCTTCCCTCTCACATTCCTTTCAAGATTAAACTACAAGTTTGTGATTGGGATGTTCCTCAGATGCTGATAGATGAAGGTTTTTCCATTAGTATTTTATCCTCTCTTGATTCACAATATTTGGGTTATCCTTAGCTTCTGTTGGTTACCCAGACTCCGTTTTCTTTCAACAGAAGAACCAATCACCCTTTAGGGAACCTTCCTTAGTTTTCTGTAACTTTGGGAGGGAAAATTGTTTTTGTTAATGGCATGGCAGTCCAAGATCCCTTGGATTTCGATTTACTCCTTGGGAGAGATTATGTCTATTCCATGAAATCTATTGTGTCCACTCTTTTTCAAGTGATATATTTCCTACACGATGGAAGAATGGTGACTATTTATCAACTTTTGTTTGTTGACCCTGACTTGACCATCAACTCAATCAACTCCCTAAATGGTTCTTATATGCAGACGATATCAACCCTGCCACAGGTCAATTATGTGGCGTTGTCTCCCATGCCTTCAGTTGTCGATGCAGATGAGCCTCTCACTATAATCTCACTCTCTTATGACTTGGATCCAGTAGTTGACATGGTGATCTCTTCGGTAGGGCTATTGGAGCATGTCCTCCTTGCCCCTATTGTGACCCTCGACATGGGTTCCTTCCAGAGTGTGTTTCTTCCATCGAGTGAAGATCTCTTGGAGGCCATGACCAAGTTTTGTCCCTTGACATGGTGTCCTTACAGATCATTGTCCTCTTGGAATCCATGATCAAGAAGAAGCCTTGAGCATGATGTTCTGATTTCAAGATCATTAAAAAATGAAACCATCTTTTGAGCATAGTTTTTTTATTGCAAGATTGATGAAAAATGAAACCAGTAGTGAGGATAGTTTTTGCATCTCTATGGAAACCTCATTAAAAAATGAAACAGATCTTATTGCATAGTTTTCTGATTTGAAGCTTGTTAAAAAATGAATCCAGTAGTGAGGATAGTTTTTGCGTCTCTGTGGAAACCTTGTTAAAAAATGAAACAAAGCTTATGAGCATAGTTCCTGTTTCTGTGTCAAGCTCATCAAAAAATGAAACACAGTTTTAGGGATTGAACCTAGATTCTCGAGCATAGTTCTTCTCTTGTGTCAAGGTTGTTAAAAAATGAAATAAATTTCCCCTTCTTCGATTGATTCAAGTACTTTGTTTTGTATAGTATTTGAAGCTTATTTTCATCCTCTTGTGATGTTGGACCAACCGAAGCTTGGTGGGCAATGCTTCCAGCCTCTGGACTTCATGTTGAAGTTATTTTGCTAGTTTATTAAGTTGGGGGCTAAGTATCGACCACCCCTGTGTTATGCGTTGGGAATTTCAAAGCATAGTTTCCTCTGGTTCAAGCTTGTGTAAAAATGAAACCAAGTTCAAGCATAGTTTTGGCTATTTTTAAGCTTGTGTAAAAATAAAATCTATCCCAAGCATAGTTTTGTTTTGTTTTAAGCTTGCATAAAAATGAAAACAATCCCTATCTTAGTCTTTGTTCTTTCTCGTGCTCGTAAATCAATGAGAATGTAGCCGAGTAAAATTTTATCAATTTTTTGGACTCGTAAAGGTTATATGAAAAAGGAACCCCCCGGAGTTCCCTTTAAGCTCTTTTCATACTCTCTAAACATGAAAATATTTCTGAGCGATCTTGTTCTTTTCACGCTCATTAAAGTATTTGAAGAAAACGTCTGTTGAGTGGTGTATTATCTCTTTTTTGGCATCACAAGACTATTTTACGTAAAAGGAAATTTTGGAGTTTCCTTTAAGTGTTTTTCATACTCTCTAAATATGAAAACCCCTTGATTTTTCTTTCCTCGGACTCGTAAAACAAATATCGAAAGGCCCATATGGGATTGAACCACTCCTTCTTAGGGTTCGTTAAAAATACTCCGAAGAACTCATCTGAAGGATGAGCTTACATTACAAGAATATGTTATCCTCCTAAATCTTGTGTAAAATTAAAGAGGTACTCGCCAGAAATGGTGNGGGGAATTGGGAAAGAATCCTTAACTATGTTCTTTCCCACAGTTAGGGTCGATCTAACTATAGTACAATTTTTTCCCTAAAATATGTCCTTCGATTTCAGACTCCTAGTTTATAGATATACTAAGATATCCTACAAATATGATATATCTACTACAAAATTTAGTGGATCTATGTTTGTTCCTTCAAACACCCATCACGACACTCCCGATACAATAGATCTATTGTTGTAACCCTATATCTGAACTAGATCTATCTCCTGGTCACTTAGATCTAATATATATTCCATTGTGAAACTTGATATTGGATACCTTTTAGAGTGTCTTCTCTGATACCATGTTTAAATCCTTACCTCGACACCTAGGTATCTTTTTATCTAGTGATTTCCTTGCTGTAAATCAAGTTAGCAGCTCATGAAACAAAAACACATTGTTGAAATATTCAACTCAATTAAAGATAATGGAAGCAATATTGGAAACAAAAAAATCATGCACAATACACAAATATATTCTTCCCATCAACTAACATTATCATTCAAATAACTTCAAATATTATAAAGGCTCCCTTACTAGGAAAATGATCCAATTAGAAAAGAGACAAAGTACATCAAAACTTGACAAGTTGATCTGCTACCAAACTGTTGTATGATCTTGTGCGGCTACAACATGACTTTTACAATGATACCCAAGCTGTTCTGCATGGCGTTTAACATAATACCCACACTATCTATGTGACATGCACACTAAAATTTTCACTGAGATCAATAGCTATTATTTAATTCACTAGTGATAATTAAAAAACTTCTTTAAATAAAACTCAACTCACTAATAAAAACATTTTACTTTAATAATTTCTTTAATTAAGGTAGAGTCTCAAGGTATAAGTCTTTGGATGAATTCCACACATATAGGCACTTATACCTATGCATAAATACATGTCTGATGCTACCAACATTAACTATGAGATGAATTTCCCACCAACCCCTCACATGCATTCAATGACTGGGTTTGAAATAGTCAAAAGGGGAAATACATGGCTTCTTACAAAAATTGTTTAGAAAGGTGGCTTGCAATTATTAGGCATGTAAAACCCCCCTGTCCCCCTATAACCCCTCAATTGTGGAATCATAACCCCCAATGACTCTTTCCTTGTTCGTCTACAACCAATGGTGTATTCTATTTTTATTATTTTCCATGCACAATGTTTACATATTACATCTCTTGGCCCTCGTCCATTCATCATATATACAAATATACATTTCGAATTTGGGGATCAAATTTTGGGTGTTACAATAACAATCCATATGCATTGGGGATATCCACAACAATAATATCAATTACTTTTCAAACTTTGGGATTTGAAACCAATCTTATAAGAACATATTTTAATTCACCAAATCCTTTTACCTATTATCAATCTAATTGGATTATTTGAGTACAACACTTGGATTTGCATTTAATTTTCTGCGAACATAATATGACATCACGTTTTATGAGGTTCTTGAATCAACCAAACAATTATGGACATTCCAATTAAAAATTTTGAAAGTAAAAAACAAAGGTAGAGTTTGAGATACAAACTTCTTGCTAATAATTGACAAATTTACAAATGATTTGTGTTCGGTATTAATGGTGTTGGATGGGGACTTCTATTTGTTACAAGTAGCCACTTTTTATTTATATTACATTGCTTCACTAATGGATAATTAAAAAAGGTAATGATTAATCGTCATCATCAAGCTTATACTACCTGTGAAACTCATATACATTCAATTAATTTTGCAAAACATGACATAGATAAGATTGGAATGAAAATTACCTAGTGAGAGCAGTGAAGACAACATGGAAAGTGTTTGAGCTTATGACTGAAATAGTGAATTGAAGCGACTCAAAATGTAGCTAGGGTAGCTCTATCTGGAATATATTATGCAACAAATGTTAACTATTGATTTGCTTGGAAATTAAATCTAAGGTTTAAGTTGTAATAAATTCAATAATGCCATCATTCATTCAGTTTGTTTTGTGATTGGTAATGATTTGGAATTGAATCATACCAATACATTGGTTCCATTAAAACCATCATTAATTCCATCGACGAAAAAACATGTCAAATGGATTAGAAAGGATCCCCATATGTGTTCAAGTGAAAAATGAATATATCTTTTGATCCACCCCCTAGGGAATGGATCAAATGGAAAAAATGATAATCAAAAGGTTTACATAGATATGAGGATGAAACAAAAAGTTAACTCTTATAAATCTCCATGAATAATTCAAAATGACAATGGATACTCCCAATGCATTGGTTGATTTTGAAACATAAATATTTCAAAGACATTTGTGGGAGAAGAGAAGGTGGGGAAATGATTTTGATAAGTCACCTACCAGTTGTGGAGAAAAACAAAAAATATATTTTTTAAACACTATAATTGTAGGGAAGAAGTGATAATTCATTTTGAAAAACCCCTATGGCTTCGAGAAGGAAAAAAAGATTGAATTCTAGTGCTTACCCACAGGTTGCAAAGAAAAAATAAATATGTATCTTCTGAAACTCTCTGCAACACAAATGATAAATGGAAAAATGACAAGTGAAAAACAAAAGTCCCTTTTATGAGATCAGGGAAATAGAAAAGTCAAAAATGAAATCCCTTCAATATTATTGGGTGGAACAAAAAATTAAATTATTCAAATATATATACAAGGCTAGGAGATGGTCTAAAATATTAACTCTAAAAGGGGGCCAATCACATAGTGGGAAAAACTTAGAGGTTTATCTTTGAAAAACTTTCTCTAGTATCAAACAAAATCAAAACATCAAAAAATGAAAATACTTAGATGGATTATTGAGAAAATATCAAAAGACAATTCCTCGGATGGGGTGACACTTGGCATACATGCATCATCGGATGGGGTGGATACGAGGGTAGTTAAAGCCCCTCGCTACCAGCCTCCACCCCTAGCCATTCGTGATGTATATTTTATATGAATGCCAAGGTTTAATGCATTGGGCCTTAATGGAGACTCGGGCTTGGATCCTTGACATCAATATGAAACAGGTAATGGCCACTACTCCTGCACTAATGGCTATCAGAGCCATCAAATCCTCCGTCCTCCTGGTCTTATCATCTTGTGGGGGGTCCTATATCGAAAATTCGACTGCTGTTCACGGTCTTATTCTGCTTTCTTTGCTCCATGCTCTGGCTCACACCACTATTGATTCCATTCGCCTTGCCCTCTATTATCCATGCCTCATGAGAGAGGTAACTCCCAGTGAGGGCCAACCTATTACAACCAATTTGGGAGATAAAAGTGACTGGAACCAGCCTCTTTAGCTCTCACCCTAGATGATAGCTTGGACCACCCACCTTCTTCTGATCAGAGTTGGTATGAAGTGGCTCAACCAGAGCCCTGTCCTTCAAGCATAGAGGGTCTCCAAGGAGGTTTTCCAGTAGAAGAGGAAATTCCACCCAACTAGGAGGAAATGTTTCCTTTCCTACTGTCAATCACTTTGGAACAATGACCAAACACTTTCACCACCACCCCTTTCCAAGAGCCAGTTGAGACAGGTTGAATTGTGGAAGGACATAATTTAGATACCACTATGGAAGAGGACCCTGCCACGGATTTCTCTGTTGCAAATGATTTCTCCACTACTACCATGGATTAAGACCCTGTAACAAATGAGGATGATGATGAAGCTGATGAACAGGATCACCTAGCTCCCAACTCTTGCAAGCTTACGGAAGACCACCTAGTCTTGATCTTGGAGATGCACAAGGTTTTGGAAGAGAAAAAACACCACCAAGACACCCTCAACAAGTGGTTGGATGTCCTGTATGAATCCCTATCAAGAGATCCTGAGAAAAGTCGATGACCGACTTGCTGCCAGCCTTTCATCTTCCGACTTCGCCAGGATGAACACCTGGGTTCATCTCATGTCTAGTGCTCTTACAATTTTTTTTCTCTAGTCTAAATGTTAATTTGTTTTCACAACATAGACTCTGGTTTTGGAACAATATTTGGTCAGGGCACTCAGTCCACCACCTATTCTAGTTTCCATGCTTGTGGAAGAACATGTGGCAAGTCCCCATGTTTGCTTGTTGACAATTGTCTTTTTTTATGGTTTATGAACAATGATCAACTGTCTTGCCCATGCGTTTTGGTTTCCACTGCGATGGCATAACAAATGGAGTGATATAGTGTATACTCAGACATGTGTGTTTTTTTTTCTAAATCAAGGTAATAAAATATTTTTATTTACAAAAAAAGAAGAAGATCGAAATACAATATTTACTTAGCCAAAAAATAAATCAAATTGGTAAAAAAATTCAAACCACAAAAATTGGCAAAGATAATATCATCCAAAGGAAGGATACCAAAGGTATGAGTAATCTATTCATAAATCAAAATATCAATCATAATAAATAATCAAACCCCCAAATTTAAAAAAATTCAAGGGGTTGTTGAGGCCTCAACAAGTAACGACACACTGGCTGCAACCAATAATTCTTTATTTTTAAATCCAACCAAGAAATAAAACTTGCTTTAAATTCCAAATGGTATCTCTACAATGGTATGGGTATATGAAATGATGATTTAATGTAGATTAACAAACATCCAATCTTAAATCTATAGCAATCCAATAGCTTATTGAAGAGAAAAAAATTATGATGTTCTTTCCTCATAGCATAATTCAAAGCTTCAAGTTAAAATCATAATTATTGTGTTTCTCAAGATAAGGTTAATAATTTCTATATACAAGTTGTTTTCCAATCAAGTAGTGTTTCTCCAATGCCTGCAAGTGTCCATATCCCCGATGGAGTCACCCTGGTATCACAGACCTATTATATCCCATTATAACCCAAGTGGGAATGATACCTATTTCTTTTGGGGGATTATCCATGCCTGATTGATAAGAATATCCCTTATAAAATTTACATTATAGATGTCTAATAATAACCTTACACAATGTCATCATTATATAATTTGAGTGGATGGAATTCTTTAGTAAGTCACCAATCTAGAAATGGCTAAAATTTCAAAAACAATTGAGAATAAACATATCAGAAATTTCTCAGTTCTAGAACCATTTAAGATGCTTAGGTAATCATTAAAAATATAATTAAACATTTTCTATCAATAATGGTTGAAGATTAGATTGGCATCCTTAAGTTCTACCTAAATATCCTTGAAAACTCTGAGGTTCAATGTAAGTGAATATTGGCCATGAGAGAAAAACAAGTAATCAAAGATAGAAGGGTCAATTTGTGAGGTTAGTAATGAAACAGAAAAAATTTCAAAAACTACTTGTGATAGTCATAATTTTTTTTTTAGAAAGTCTAAGAAATAATTTCCTAAAAAGAGAATCAAAACTACTAAAAGAAAAAGAAGACTAGTATATACAAGCTAGCTACTTTGAGGGAAAATAACTAAAATATTGTTTCAAAATTTGGCCATTGATAGGGAGACTTTCCAATTCTCCCTTTAATGTTTGCAATCTATATGTGTCAAGACCATTTTTTTCTACAACTTGAAATGTTCCTAGCCAGAGATATTGAAATTTTGTATGTTTTCCTTTGAATTCATTTTCTTATCCCTTTTTAAAACTAGATGTCCATCTTGAAAATATTTATCACCTAATGAACACTTGTCAAACCATCATTTAGAAATTTGTTGAAGAACAATCAATTTGTGTCTATCTTTCTCTCTATCATCTTCTAGTTTTAATCATGTATCAATTCAATGTTGGAATACTGAGAGGGGGGCCGGGTGGGGGGAATCAATATGAACACTTTATACCACTTTTAACCACAATATATATTATTTCACTTTATCGACAATGTTTAACTATATATCATCAATGTATCATCTATGATTGCATTCAATATATCATGAACATATAATCATAAGCAACATCACATCAACAACATCACATCAAATACACAATACACCAGTATTTATGTGGAAACCCAAATGGGATAAAAACACATAATGTTTTCTTATATATATAAATAATTCTTTCATAGGAAGCACCAAATTCCAAATTCTCCAGCTACAATTGGAAGGAGGTTACAAACCCCTATTCTCAGGCTTGAACCTAAAGGAAGCTACAAATCCATGAATTCTCCAATTCCAACCAGAAGGAGGCTACAACCCCCTAGGTTCTTCGGATACAACCACCTAGTTCTTAGGCTCCAACCTAAAGGAACCTCCAACTCCTTGATTCTCTGGATACAACTAGAAGGAGGATACAACCCCCTATGTTCTTCGACTACAACCGGAAGGTGGCCACAACCACCTATCCTTGCCCCGTCCTGCCACCTTGAAATATAAGTGTCAAATGATGAAACCACTACCACACTATCAGCGTGAGATATATCACTTTAAACTTGTACCAACCTGTACCAACAAATTGTAACCAACTTGTGCCAAAAGCCTATAATCAATCCTGTACCAAAAAATACCAACATGTACACACCATGTATATACTGCAACTCATGTATGTATGCACCTTGTCTATATTGCAACCAATGTATGTATGTGACCTGTCTATACTGTATCCTGTGTACTGGCACAACACCCCTACCTCAACAGGGATATATTGACCTCACGACCTATGGATCTTCAAATTCCTTTGAGCTGAAATGGCTCTTGGATTCCCAACTGGAATCTTCAACACAAATAACCATAGGTCCTTCTAAAATTCACACCCACATGAACAAGCACTAGGCATAAACCTCCACCCCTCATGACCACAGACTTAACCCCAAAAGGGCATGTCATGATTTCACATATCGGGGATTTACATTACAAGGCATCCCGACTCCTCCAAGTCCTGAAATCTTGAAATGGGCTAATGGTGTCTAGATCCTCTCTTAAATTCTACTGATGTGACCCTCTGTCGCAACATGGGGCCCAACTTTCAAGCGTGTCGAGATTTCGCGTATTGGGGATCCGCGATGCAACTTTCCTTTCTTCGCCTGATATCCGAAATCATGATATGTCTTCGCCACAGATTGACAGTCCATATTCAGGGATAATTTTAAGGATAGGAATTTATATTAAAATGTAGAAACATGGACTAATCTTACTACTCCTTAATATGCAAAATGTAAATTGTTTGGTGATAGTTTTGTAAAAATATTCAAATTTCTAAGGATTTAATATAGCTTCTATCAAATATTGCCGATTTTTAAGGGAATATAATTTTATTTTGTGGAATTAGGGCGAATTGATTTTAGAAAAAAAGGAAATTAGTGAATCATTTTTTGGGAAAAACCATGGAAAATTAGCCCATTTGCGAAATTTAGCCCCTAAAATCATCTATGTCCATATTCTTCCATGATCTGAAGGTCCTGATCGCATTGGGATTTCGTGTATCATGAATTTTAGGTAGTTGTTTCCTCCACACTCCCGATTCCTGAAAATCCAAATTTTCAAAACGCGAGATCAATGAATCCCATTGATTCAGATCTAACGACTGTTATTCCTCCTACTATTGTGAGTGTTGAAAGACTATCAACCCTTATCTTCCTCGCTGATATACTGGATCCAATGGTCCATGGAAAATCGGTAGCTCTCCCTCCAATAATTTCAACCATCCGTTCAGGTTCTCAAAGACTCCTCACCAAATAACTGGCCTCTTTCCTCCCAAGATTTATTTCTACGAGATGACTACAAACCTCATCCTTCCTTCGAACTCTTTGAAGTCTCTATCCCTCCTGAGCTTGGTTCTTGCTGCAACTCAAGGATTCTAGGGAATTATTGCACGCACTCCTTGTGACAAAAGTTCTTCCACCACTTTCCTTGGTTGGAAAATTCCAAGACTTAACTCAGCCTGCACACACCTTGCACTTCAGTTGGTATGATAACAACGGTATCCCTCCTAATATTTTTTGAGGTAAACATTAGAAACTTGTCAATGCACTCCTTGCAGGAATTCTCAGGAAGAGAAACAATTGAAACTCATACTCTCCCTCTCACAAACTTCATACATTCAACATGAAATCATACACATAAGAATTGAAACAAATGCACAACAGAGCATATAAGAAAACTGTAAACATACCATTCGATAGATGTAAACAACAATAATAATAACACCATGAAATTGAATCAAATTCTTCTTATAAATGATTCTGTACATGGTCTCTATAGCAATATCTATCTACTCATACAACTTATACAATCTCTGTTCTTCCTAATCTCCTATTCTCTACAAATTCTAACTTCTAAGAGAATAATGATACGATACAATACATACAAGGAAGCTTTCTTTGAGTTTTCCATTCTACAAATCTAAGCTATCTTATCGGATTAAAACCTACATCTACTTTGCATTCATTACATTAAATGCCTACAACCAACAGATGAGAGAAAACACTCAAGATCTGCGTTACAATCTCCAAACCATAAATGAAAACATATCTTTTCTAGATATTACATTAATGTTTCATCTTTTTAAATTCAAAACGTCTTCAAAATGCGTGTTGGTGCGTATCCAGTTGTCCTCCACTTTGCGCTTGCTTTGCTGGCGATGCTCCTGCATCATACTCCTCTGGCTAAAAAATTCATGGACTCTTGTCCATGAGATCCTGCACTGTTTGTCCATGTTTCTAGATATTTGCTTCACTTTCCCAACTGGCATCCTCAATTGGGTATCCTTTCTATTTTACCAAATACTCCAAATATGTCTTTCTCTGAGTTTTCTTGCTAATTTTCTAATCAATGATCTTTTCCATCTGCAACTTTTAAACTATGGGCACATGTTTAACCACTGAACTTCCTTCTGATTCTCTTCTCCTCTCGCTTCATCTTCTTTGTAAGGATACAAATATTCTATGTTGAATATGAGTGATATTCCCACACCATCTGGAAATTCTATCTCATAAGCATTTGCCTCAAACTTGCATAAAATATTACACGAACCTATCTTTTTCATCTTCAGTTTATTATACATTCCCCTTGGGAATATTTCTTTTCTGAGGTGCACTAAAACCAAATCTCCCACTTCGAATTGAAGCTCTCTTCTGTGTTGATATTCTCTGCACTTATATTCATAGTTAAAAATTTGCAAGCACTCTTTAATCTTACTGTGGAGCTCCTGCATCTCTGCTGCAAAATATTCTACTCCAACACTTCTGAACTCATTCTGGTCCAAGTCTCTCAACTCAGATACTCCTCTTGGATGCATTCCATACATTATCTAGAATGGGCTCTATCTTGTGCTCCTGTTAGGTGAGTCATTATATGAAAAATCTGCTTGTGGCAGAATTTGATCCCACTAACTACGATGTTCAGCTACTAAACTCCTTAACAAGTCCCCCAAACTTCGATTTACTACCTCATTCTATCCATCTGTATGAGGCTGATATGTTGAGCTAAAAGATAAATTTGTTCCCAGATTCTTCCATAGTGTCTTCCAGAAATGACCAACAAATTTGGTATCCTTGTATGAAACAATACTCTTGGGTAAACCATGAAGTCGAACAACTTCTTTGAAAAACATATTTGCAATGTCTGTTGCATCACTGGTTTTCTGACATGAAATAAAATGTGCCATTTTGTAAAATCTATTGACTACTACGAATATGAAATCACAACCTCTCTATGTTCTTGGCAGTCCCAACACAAAATCCATGCTTACTGTGTCCGACGACCTCTCTGGTATTGGAAATGGTTGATACAATCATGTATTCTATCTTTTCCCCTTTGTGTGCTGGAAAACTCTACATTTGTTGACAAATTTCTTGACATCTATCCTGATCCCCGACCAATAATATAAATTGTTTAGTTGCACAAATGTTTTATCATGGCCGAAATGTCCAACCAATCTCCCACTATGTTTTTCCTTTCAAAGGTTTTCAATCATAGAACTCTTCGAGATACAAAACTGATTTCCTTTGAATAGTAATCCATATTGAATTAAATATTCAATCCATTGGCTTCTGTTTCTCAGAAAAGGATTCTCACATGCTTCATAAGAATCCTTGAAATCTTAATCATCTCTGTACATATCCTTAAGGCTATCAAAACCTAAGGTCTTCACACGAAACTCCTGCATAATCAAACATTTCATGTTCAATGCATCAACAACCTTGTTAAAAGTTCCAGAAATGTTCTTTATAACAAAAGTAAAGTTCTGCATAAATTCAACCCATTTTGCATGCTTCTGGTTCAATTTCTCCTGTCTAGTTAGAAATTGTAAAGCATGGTTGTCACTATACAAAATGAACTCCTTCAGAACCAAATAATGCTTCCATTTCTTCAGCGCCTGTATGACTACATAAAACTCTTTATCATACGTGGAATATTTCATATTGGTCTCATTCATCTTCTCACTAAAGTATGCAATCGGTCATTTTCTTGACTTAAGACTTCCCCAATTGCAAATCAACTTACGTCACATCTGACTTGAAATTTTTTATTGAAATCTGGCAGAACCAAAACTGGTTGTTCGGTTATCTTCTCCTTTAACAACTTGAAACTTCTTTCTGCTTCCTTTGTCCAATGAAAATATTTATGTCTTTTCTTGACTGTGTCCATCATTGGTGCACTAATCCCACTAAAATTTATGATGAACTTCATGTAAAAAATGGCTAATCCACTTAGGCTTATGAGTTCAAAGATATTCCTCGGTGATGGCCATTATTCGATTGCTTTTACCTTCTTAGGATCCATCTTCAACTCATTTGAAGAGATCACAAAACCCAAATAAATGAGTTCTTTCTTCATGAAAGACAACTTCTTCAAATTTATCAACAACTTCTCTTGCTACAACCTCCTCATTACTAGAGTTAAATGTCTCAAATGTTCTTCCTCAGTCTTATTGAATATCAGTATATCATCAAGATACACAATTACAAACTTCCCAATGAAATCTTTCAAGACTTCGTTCATCAATATCATAAAAGTACTTGGCACATTCGTCAAACCAAATGGCATGAAAATCCATTCATATAGTCCTTCATTCATCTTGAATGGTGTCTTCCATTCATCACCTTCCCTCATTCTAATATGATGATATCCTCTTTTCAAATCAATTTTTGAAAAAAAAATTTCCCCACTCAAGCAATCCATCAAGTCATCCATCCTGGGTAAAGGAAATCTATACCTAATGGTGATCCTGTTTATATCCCTCAATTCTGTACACATTCTCCATCCACCATCCTTCTTCGGATTTAACACTATTGGCACAATGCATGGACTCAAGATTTCTCTAATCAACCCTTTGTCCATCAAATTATGGACTTGCTTCTTAAATTCTTCATTCTCCTGCAACGTCATTTTTTACACTGCTTTGTTTGGTAAACTTGCTCCTGGCATAATTTCAATGTGATGGCTTATACTTCTGATGGGCGGTAATGAACAAGGTAAATCATCCACCACTATATCAGTGAAATTCTCTAGCAATTCCTGAATTTCCTCAGGTAGATCATCTATTGAGGTACCGGTCAGAATGAGTCTAGGTTTTCTCACCACAACAAACTGCATTTCTTCATCCTTCTTGATTTCATCTAGAAGTTCCTTCCCACTCATGAGAAGTATAGTATTGCTCATTTCTTCTTTCACCTTCTTATCTTCAATTGGCAACAACATATGCGTAGTGACATTCTTTTCCAAGGTATAGGTGTTCTTTCTTCCATCATGGATAACATTTCTTTCATATTGCCACAACCTCCCCAACAAAAGGTGATAGACATCCATGGGAATAACATCACATAAGATATCATCTCTATAACCCCCTATCTTAAATTTAACTAAACATTGTTTAGCGACTGTTACCTGATGTCCCTTTTGCAACCATGAAACCTTGTATGGGCTTGGATGTGTAACTGTCTCCAATTCCATATTTTCCACCATCTCTGTGGATACTAAATTATTTGTGCTTCCACTGTCCACTATCACCTTGCATACCCTATCCTTGGTCTTGCAAGCAGTTCTAAACAAATTGTTCCTCTGGACTGGATTCTCCACCTCCTTCTGTGGCTTCAAGAGAATTTTCCTCATCATTAAGGATCTTTCGCCTTCTACATCTTCTGTCTCAACATTTCTCCTTTGTGCTTCTAAAATGTGAGCCTCACCTTCTCCATCTATTTTTCTATCAGGACATTCAAAATATTTGTGTCTGATATTTCCACAGACAAAACACTTTATGTCACCTCCTCTGCCTCTTCCTCTTCCCCTTGCTCTAGGAAAAGTGTTCATGTCAGCATATTGTCTTCCTTGTGAACTTCCTCTCCTTTCTGGGTGAGTATGAGGTTTATTCTCTTCATCCTTGGGCTTCTGTACTCTATCCTGGGCAATTGCTTTGCCTCTGTTCCAACTTCTACCTCTGCCCCTTTGACTTTTCTTTCGGGCCAATTTCTCTTTTGCTTTCAGAGCAATATGATAAGCATCTTCCACATTCATGATTGTCATCATGCTCATTTCATATTGAATGGCATATCTCAGACCATTCATATATCTAGCGACCTTTTCATAATCAATCTCATGATGACCAGCTCTAATGTTTATCCTGTAAAAATCTTCAGTGTATTCCTTCACTTTCATCCCCTTTTGTCTCAAATTATGCATTCTATGAAATAGATTAATTTGGTAATCTCTAGGTATGAATTTGGATTTCATTTTGGCGACCATCCTGTCCCAACTTTTAATTCTTTGTTTTCCCTTACAACACCTTTCAGCCTGCAGTTCATCCCACCATGGTGTTGCATGTCCTTTCAGTCTAGTGACAACGTGCTTTACTTTCATGTCTTCTTCGATATCTTCATAATCAAAGTATTTATCTAGAGCTCTAAACCAATCTAGAAACTCTTCAACGTCTAAGTTTCCTTCATACATCAGGATGTCCATTTTTTCTCTAGCCCCTATTCTTGCAATAACTTTGAATAGGCGTTCCTCTGCAACATCTTCGACTACAACTTCTTATTCAGCTCCATCCTTGTTCTCATTTTCAGCTTCAATAACATCTCCAGTATCAGGTGTTCTCCTTTGTGCTATCTCCATAACATCCAATCGAGCACAAAGTTCTCTCATCTCCCTTCCCACGGCTAGATCTAGAATAGGTCTTTCTTGACGTCTTCTTGGCGAAATTGTTTCAATCTGTCCATGCAGAATTTAATCACAATTGTCCTCTATCTTACCTCTACAGAAAACAAAAGTTGTTAGCTAGGCTCTGATACCACCTGGCGCAACATCCCTACTCAGAAGGGATCTGTTGACCTCCCGGCCTATGGATCTTCAAATTCCTTTGAGATGAAATGGCTCTTGGATTCCCAGATGGAATCTTCAACAAAAATAACCACAGGTCCTTCTAGAAGTCACACCCACGTGAAAAAGCACTAGGCGTAAACCTCCACCCCTCGTGACCACTGGCATGACCACATAATTAACCTCAAAAGGGCATGTCATGATTTCACGTATCAAGGATTTCCATTACAAGGCGTCTCGACTCCTCCAAGTCCTGAAATCTCAAAATGGGCTAATGGTCTCTAGCTCCTCTCTTAAATTCTACTTATGTGACCCTTTGTTGCGACATGGGGCCCATCTTTTGGGCGCATCGGGATTTCGCGTATCGGGGATCCACGATGCATCTTTCCTCCCTTCACCCGATATCCAAAATCACGATATTTCTTTGCCATAGATTGATAATCCAAATTCTTCCATGATTTGATGGTCCTGATCGTGTCAGGATTTCGCGTATCGCGACTTCTGGGTAGTTGTTTCCTCCACACTCTCGATTCATGAAAATCTAAAATTTCAAAACACAATATCAACGACTCTCGTTGATTCATATCTAACGACTGTTATTCCCCCTGATCTTGCGAGTGTTGAAATACTCTCAGCCCTTATATTCCCCGCTGATATACTAGATCCAACGGTCCACGAAAAATTGGTAGTTATCCCTCCGAGAATTTCAACTGTCCGTTCAGGTTCTCAAATACTTCTCACCAAATAACTGGCCTCTTTCATCCCGATCTTGATTTTTGCGAGATGACTACAAACCTCGTCCTTCCTTCAAACTCTTCGAACTCTCTATCCCTCCTGAGCTTGGTTCTTGCTATAACTCAAGGATTCTAGAGAATTCTTGTGCACACTCCTTGCGACAGAAGTTCTTCCACCACTTTCCTTGGTTGGAAAATTCTAAGACTTAACTCAGCCCGTGCACACCTTACACTTATGTTGGTATGAGAACAACGGTATCCCTCTTGAGATTTTCTGAGGTAAAACTCAAAAACTTGTCTACGCACTCCTTGCAAGAATTATCAGGAAGAGAAAAAATTGAAACCCATACTCTCTATCTCACGGACCTCATACATTCAACATGAAATCATACACATAAGCACTGAAACAAATGAACAACAGAGCATATAAGCAAACCATAAACATACCATTCGATATATGTAAACAATAATCATAATAACACCATGAAATTGAATCAAAACCTTCTTATATTAATTCAAATGCTTATGTACATTGTCTCTATAGAAACAACTATCTACTCATACAACTTCTACAATCTCTATTCTTCCTACTCTCCTATGCTCTACAACTTCTAACTTCTAAGAGAATAATGATACGATATAATACATACGAGGGAGATTTCTTTGAGTTTTCCCTCCTACAACTCTAAGATATCTTATCGAAATAAAGCCTACATCTACTTTACATTCATTACATTAAATGCCTACAACCAATAGATGAGAGAAAATGGTCAAGATCTGTGTTACAATCTCCAAACCATAAATGCAAACATATATTTTCTAGATATTACATTAATGTTTCATCTTTTAAAATTCAAAACATCTTCAAAATGCGCGTTGGTGTGTATCGAGTTGTCCTCCACTTTTTGCTTTCTTTGCTGGCGATGCTCCTGCATCATGTACAGCTTCTGAGAACTAGGGTTTTCAGATTTCTAAACTATGACTCTTTGTTGCCTCTATTATTTTCACTGTCACTGCCATTATCACTGATACTGTAATTATCACTACCACTGCCACTGATACTATCACTATCACTACCATTGTCACTGATACTGTCACTGATACTCAACTAGATCCTCTCACATGGACCATATACCAAGGAACCCTCTCAACTAGATGTCCAACAACCACATGCCTCAACCAAGCATGATCCAACATCACCACATACCATCACAAGATATGTGTCTCAACCATGTACCATCCTATACCATGCATCAACCTATACCATAACCATATACCAACCATGTACTTATACCGTATACCATACCATGTTCCAACCATGAAAATGAACCATGTACATCAATACCTGTACCTTATACCATACCATGTGTCAACCATGAAATGTATCTCATATGCCATATCAAGCATCAAACTTGTCATATACCATGTACCATAAGATATGATGAACAAGTAATACCAAGAGTGTATCTCAACCAAGTACCATCATCACTAAGAAGTGTCTCCTATGCATGTACTTCCATATTCCAAGTGTATATATCAATCATTATCAATATCAATGGTATAACACTAACCAAGAAGTGTACCAACAATGTATCTCACCCAAAATGTACCATATACCATAAAATGCCTCTAGTCATATGTCTCAAGAATGCTCCTCAATATCACAAAGATTGTAATATCCATGTATCCCCCAGTTTGTAATTAATCATAAAACAAGAATTACCATGCTAAGACATGCATACAATGTAAATGTATTATTTTTTGAGTTGCCAATAACTGACTGTGGGGGTGAAGCCTTGAAAGTACTAGCCATGATATCACTAGAGGAAGAATGTGAAAACTATACGAGAGGGTTCATTATATCAAATAACCCCAAATTTTCCTTGATGAGGATGATAAACCTCCATCGGATCCCAAGGATAGAAATCAATTAATGAATAAAGGACCAGTGGTTGAATTATCAACCACCCCCATGAATGGGAGCATGGTATAGTTGTAGAATGTCAACTTAAAGTACCACAGAGACCTGCAAACCCAAGATTTCTTCTGATAGAAGGATGGTAAGATACATACACACAGATAACTAGAAATGAGAGAGGAGATGAGAGCGTAAAAGATCGTAAGGGAGATGCACGGATATCTCCAAGGGGGGTAATGAACAGAAGGCTATAAGCTTGATGCTGAGTGAGCATCTGATAAACCTCACCAGGGCCATAACAAAGAGATAAATCTATGAAATTTCGAAGAGAACAGAACCCAAGAAGAAGATGAAGCAGAGAAAGAATCCTTGAGCACCGCAAGAGTTCCCTGGTGATATCATGGCTTGGCAGGGGATGGATGGAGTGATAATAATGAATGCCTATGAGCCTATGGTCGGGTGGAAGGATGAACACCCACAGTTAGTTAGCTGGCTACCACATGTAATAGATAAGTAATCACATATGTTATGTATTTAAGTGGTACAGTGAGTTAAGTTGGATATACCATGAATGTTTTAGGAATGTGCATGATTGCTTAATGGATAGACTGTATCCCTTCTATTTCTGCTTGATTGTGTATTTAGGAAAGTAATAAATTATATGGTTTGGACATGACTTGTACTCATAAATTCTTGCATCCTATGGTGGCGTAAGCTAGAGCTATGAACTGTGAGTTCGTCGACCCTAGGTACAGTTTCATGTATGCATTTCTACCCTCCTATTCGTTCTGAGTCCCTTGGAGGATGGAGCTTATTAAGCTCAGGAGAGGTAGTGTAGATATGCACAGGCTCTCTGCAAGGCAAACAGAGACGGAGAAATACTTAAGTTCCAGTGCTAAGAAATGAATGTAAGGGGTGCGTGAAAGAATTCTTCCAAGCATTACGTTCAAGAGAAAGAGTGCAAAGATATTAATCCTTTCAGAGCCAACCAAGCTTAGGAAGAATAGCGAGGTTCAACTATCAAAAGAGAATATCCTTTTGTTTGGAAGGTGAACAGACGAGACCCATTCAGGAGAATCCAAGGTTTGTCACGACCATTAGATTTGAAGAAGGGGTGCAAGTGTTAGCGCCTTGACTCCCTCAGTCTTCGCAAGTTAGATGAATGTTGGTAATCATCGTGAAGGGGATGGATCCTATGAAACCCAAAGCAGTGATGTGACTTGGATCGTAGATCCAAGGATATATCGGGACCCTCCTTCAATGTCGGATTGGTGAGATCAGAGTTCACACATCAGGAGAATCTCACATTGGCGCGACTAAAACTTCGAAACCAAAAGTTGCGATGTGATCTATACCATTGGATCGAGGAAGGTCCTGGACCATCGATCCATTGCAGGAAGATTAACACAAGGAATACGTGGGAATTCAAAAATCCCTAAGGACTAAGATCAGAAGAGACAAGTGCTTTTTAGAAGTGTAGATGAGGTCCAAGAGGCTAACTTGTTTCAAGTTCGTAAGATCAGGAGGGAAAGAGGAAGTCTATACCATACATAAAGGATCACAGGAAGTAAACTGAAGGTCAATACCTTCGAAACATCTAAAATCTTCCAAGTCAGGGAAGAAAGTGAAAGCTCAGGAGGAGGATAAAAAATGATCGTTGGATCGAGCATTGTGAAATATCTAGACCATTGGAATCATGTCTAGACAATTAGAAGAACGTAAAGGGAGGAGATCAGATCTCAGTGGTTATCTTTGAGCACATGGACCAACAATTGTTGGATCTAGAGGAAATTGCATGATATTTAACCTTTTGGAGTTGCACGGGAGAGTGGAATTTGCGAAGTCCCAAGGTTCTGAAATCATTGGAACCGTCCATCGTCAAGGGGACAAGTGGCAGCAGATCAGAGAGTTCGAAGGATTAGACTTCAAAATATTTGTGAGGGGGAGAGTGAGAGCTCGCGAAGTCCAAATTCACGAGGTCAATCCTATCCATTGGTGATGGGAAGGGTACATGGCATAAACCCTTAGGCTTCGAAGGAAGAATCCTTTGGAGAAAATCCTGGAGGGGAATACCCGAGGAGCTAGGAGCCGCATCAATCCTAGCCATCCATCGAGAAGGGACACAT
Source organism: Picea engelmannii (assembly GCA_009831015.1). Lineage (NCBI taxonomy): Eukaryota > Viridiplantae > Streptophyta > Pinopsida > Pinales > Pinaceae > Picea > Picea engelmannii. The sequence continues at coordinate 140,890 of ML809931.1, forward strand.
GGCAATAGATCAATGTTTCACTGACTTGCAACTTGGGAAGTTAGATATAGGAGTCGTGAGAACTCATGAAGTTCGAGTTTGCAAAAGGATCCTAGACGTCCATCGAGAAGAGATGTGTGGTGAGAGATCAATGTTTCACTGACTCACAACTCGGGATGTCAGAGATAGGAGTCGTGAGAACTTGTGAAGTCCGAGTTCGTGAAAGGATCTTAGCCGTCCATCAAGAATAGATGCATGGCGAGAGATCACTGTTTTGCTGAATCGCAACTCGAGAATTTAGATATAGGAGTTGTGAGAACTTGCGAAGTCCAAGTTCACAAAAATATCCTAGCCATCCATCGAGAAGGGACGCGTGGCGAGAGATCAACATTTCAATGACTCATAACTTGGGAAGTCATAGATAGGATTCGTGAGAACTTGTGAAGTCTGAGTTCATGAAAGGATAACAATCATTGATCAAAGGAGGGATACGTACCGTTCATCTGGAAATCAGATATCGGTAATCGGGGATACAGAGGTAAGACAACCTCCAAAGTTGCGAAACGCAAAATCCCGATTCACGAGAGAGGATATTAGGACCATTGGATTGCGGGAGAGTGGGGATCATTGATCTGGCGAGTGGAAATCACTAGTTCGGGTTTCAGAAGAAAGGAGACGAGCAATATTTTGAAAACGTGAAGCACAAAGTCATGAAGCGCTTGAAATATTGGCCCTAGGTCATATCAAGGGGTCACATTGACAAAGATTAAGGGAGGAACTAGTATGCACTAGGCTCATGTTCAAAATTTTGAGAGTCGGAAGAGTCAAGGTTGGCTCACATGCAAATACCTGACATGAAAAGTCGCAAAGCGCCTTTTGATGGGCGTATGGTCACAGCTTGAGGTCATATGAAGGAAGGGGCTAGCTTGGAGAGAGATCACTTGTTGCTCAAACCCTTCAAAAGGGGCCAGGAAAGAGCCCGCGGGTTGGAAGAACCTGCAATTGAAGAATGGGGAATCTAAAGAGAGTTAAGAAAAAGAGAATTTTTTTTATGTCCTGTCATGGGTGTGTTACAAATTGGTATCAAATCATGGTTACAAAACTTGGCCTGCTTGGGCTCATGTACGAGTCATGTAAGGAGATATTGTTATCTGTGTTTACTCCTTGAGGAGAAGGATTGCAGATTGAACCTGTGATTTTGGGAATTCTTGTTGAATTTCAGCAGAAGAATTTCTTTAGCCCTTTGTCAAAGTGATAAATACTCTTATCGGAGTAGGGATATGTTAATTAACATTTATAATAAGACTTAAATGTGAATAGTTGAAGGTGGCAGGGTTTTGTCAAGGACAATTGAAGCCTGAAGGATGGATGACCTAGTGTTCATAACACTACTTCTAAGCATGGGAAGTTGGAACCTCGGGCACTGATGATGGCTGATTTTATAATGGTTAATACCTTTGTAGGCTTAAAGGAACTTGATAGGATCAGGTAGGACCCTTGGCAGTTATAGTTACTGCTTTATATTAAAATCAGAGTATATAAATCCTCATGATCATAGGAATGAATCTGGTGACCATTCCCTGAAAAGGGAGAGCATGTGCAGTTCTTGAGTTTTAAGTGGACTGAGAAACAAATTTTGTTTTTGGGTACAAGAATTGCTGGACAGGGTTTTTATAATCAAGCTGATAAACATAGTTGTAGAATTATAGAGTGATTGAGTGAGAAATCACAACAACCTCCCTTTCTTGGTGGATAGGAAAACTAATCTGTTAGAGTTCTTGTGGGAGAAGGAGAATGTCCCCTGTCCCTGGCTGTGCTAAACAGAAGGAAAAAACTCTAGATGTAATGGTCAAGACCGATCTTGACCTAAAGATACTCTGGATTTCTAAACTAGGATACTTAGTAAGTAGTCCATATGGTATTAGACATTATTGTTAAAGTTAAGATAAAATGGTTGACTAAATGTTGATCCTGAATGTGGTAAAGGGAGTGTTGGGGCACTTCTAGAACCCCAATGGGTCAGATTGACATCCAATGGTGGATGGTAACCATATAGATATAATTGGAAGCTAGTTTGGTTGATTCTATTACCTGGGGAATGGTTATAATTTCTATAATGTATTCATAAGTTGGGTAATGTTCCAGGGACGTTGAGGAAAGAGTGTTTTCTTGCTAGTTGTTATCGTATAAAAAGGTAACATGGTTATGACTATGTTTTATTCAACATCCATGTGGATGTCATGTGAATGAATGCAAGCTCTCAACCGAGGGGGAAACTCAGTGTTGAGTGTTCCTGTGAGGATTTTCATAAGGATGGAAACAATATCCTTGGAGGAGGATCTAGAAGTCTTAGATGCCCATGTGCATGCCTAACATGAAAAGGGTGCAAGCAATGAGCTTACATGATGAAAGTTTGGTTAAGTTTGTGTGTCTTTATGCTTGAGTGCATGGATTTAATGCATTATGAAGCTTCTTGATATGAAGCCTGATTTAATGCCAGATAGGTATGAATGATATTAATTGTACAGGTGATGCACATGTATGATGAAAGAGTAAAAGAGCAAAGGTGCTCTGATTGTCATGACAAGAGGAAAATGATTATGCCTTTGAGAATTGCATGAGAATGATTGTGAACAATCAAAAGTTGACTGATTTTTAAAGTAGGATTACGAATATGGCTAAGTACATCATGGATGTAAATTAACATAAACTAGAATATGTGTGGATGCATAATCTGGATGCATGAAAAAAAAAGTGCATGTTTATATTTCTTAGAAAATGCTTAGTAACATGCTGAAGCTAATTCAAGGTTGAGGCCATCCCAGATAGTGATGGACCTGCAATAAAGAATTTGGATGCTAAAGGAGTAAGTCGCTCATGGAAACCCTGAAGCCCGAAGTTTCGAAGTCGAAAATGGTATGATCTAAGCTGTTGATCTCCGAGTATGGAGACAATTAGTGATTCAGAAATCGAGAGTTGTGGAGTGGAGTGTGTTAGAAATTCCTGAAAACAGGGATCCGAAAAGATCATAGTCATTGGCTGTATGAGCGACGGGAAGCATAGACCTCATTCGGAGGGGTCTTCGACTTCAGAATTCGGAAGAATTGGCCGAGGCTGCATTCAAAACGTCCGAAGTCCCGGAAGCCAAAGTCATTTATGGACCATCAACCTAAAAGCCACGTGGAAGAAGGTATGAAAATATTGGGTAGGAATCCTTTCTGAAATATTTTTATTGTCTCATGTTATACACAAAATTTTGAAAGGGCAGTTGTATGTGATGGATACCCAAGTAGGGTATGATTTGGGAAGGAGAACCCAAATGATGGTGGTGTGAACCTATAGCAGTGAATACTGATTGTATGATGAAGGAGCATTTGAACCAAATGATCTATGTTGACTCAAAAGGTCAAAAACATTTACTAGAGATCGTAGAAATCCCTTCGATCAACTACAGATAGAGATCGTGAGGATCGCGAAAAAGACTGATCGAATCAGGTTAATCGAGAACCTGATAGAGGATATGAACGCAATTCATTCATCGAAAGGAAATCGATATTAGCCGTCATATCGATTTCAATATCCACTAGAGTTATCAGATCAAACACCAGTCATTCGATAAGATCAACGTCCAATATTGATTGCAGAGATCAAATGGGAACATGGATTAACGACAGAGCCTGTGCCCGTAAATTAAAATCAATACAGTTTTTTTTTGAGTTTGGGATCTGATCGCAGATTGGATGACCCGTATCTATTGCGGAGATCAGAAGGGGAACTAAACCACGAGCTAGTTGAGGTTCCACAATCCCTTGCATGTGTTGGATCTAGGGAAAGACAGATCTTCACCGTCGAATTATAGACAAGGGGTTAAGCCAAGATCATAGCGCCTGGACATGGGAGCTGAAAGGATAGCACCTAAAAAGAATAAAGCTGAGGTTGATACTCTCGGTCACATAGAGATAAAACATAGTCCATCTGGGCCATTCAAGGAAGGTAGAGTTTGGCACTCTACATTAGACTATGATCACAGGGACTGGTTCCATGGGAATAAAGGTGCTCATAATTATCAAATTGCATGGAATGCATTGAGGGAATGCATGTTTAATTAGAGGACATACAATGGATTTTTCAGTAAGGAAGGAGGAGCTCCCAATGTTTTACTTACATTATGTAAGAATTGAAGGAAAAAAAATTGGGTGGCCATGAGTGTTGGCACCCTGGTTATTAATGAAGGAAGAATGCTTAAGGGCATTCATGTGAAACTTTTGAGTTTCATGTGTACTGATTTGGGATCGTGATCGGCCTAGATCATGAAGCATGGACCTGCTGTAAGAGTGAATGAAAATGAATAAGCCATGTGGTCAAGATATTGATTAAATTCCAACGCACCATGGCCAAGAACCTGTCATAAAGTGTGACAAAATTGAAATCAATGCAAGAGTGCATTGGGTATGAATGTGTCCATGAATATTGGCACATTTGTTAAACCCTTTGAAATGTTGAGTTACGTTTTGAAAATTTTGGTATGTTGAGATGAGGCATAGGCAAGGAATGGGATTCCCTTTCATGTTTATATAGATGTGATGAACTGTTAGTATGCATGGTTTTGAATATATATATATATATATATATATATATATATGGATGCATGGGAGACTAACAATTTATTTGGCTATGAAAAGAATGAATTGCAGGGAGAAAGGGGTCATGGATATGGTAGTGTTGTTAGTTCATAAGGAATACCAATTTCCTATTGAGCCAAACTACAAGGAATGGTATTTCCTTTGAAAATAAATTTGATTGTTAGTATGCACAATTTTGAAATTGTTTGTGATCCACTGCAAGTATGCGATGAAAATATAATGTGAATAAGAACTAACAATTTGTTTAGCTGAGGAATAAATTGCAAGAAGAAAGAGCCTTGGATATGGCAGTATTGTAAGCCCATAAGGAAGACCAATTTCCTATTGAGATAAACTTCTTTGGGAAGGAATGTTCCATAATTAGGAATTTGGTTCCTATGCGGAACAAATATGAAAATAAAATGTAGAATTGGAAATTTGTAGGTAGCAGATTTATAAAAAATTATGAATTTAAAATTTATGACGATGTCTCATGAATTTCTGTATGCCTATGATACAGGTGAAAGGAAAAAATCTACGAAGAGTGTAGAGATGAGAGACTGAGCTCTTGGGTTTGAGGAAGAACTGTGAAAAAGGGTATGTTTTGATCGTAGGAAATAGAGACTGACTCAGAAGAAAGAGAGTAACCTTTGTCCCTATCTATGAATGAGTCATGAGAAGGAGAGTAACCTTCATCCCTATCTATTTATGTGCTAGGAGAAGGAGAGTAACCTTTGTCCTTAACTTTCGTTGAGCCAGAAGGATGTCAAGCTGAAAAGCATGAAAAATGGCTACTACTGAGTCATGAGAACCCCATGATAAGCCATGATCGTCTGAAATATATTGTGTTGAGGTAACACAAGCCAGAGGGACACCTTGGCAGAGAAATTCCGAAGGACGTCTTGACTGTAAGACTCGATAGAGTCTCTGGAATTATTTTTGTACGAGAAAACCTTGGCAGGGAAAGATGGAACACCCAAGGGACTATATAGTAGTGAAGGGGATGACTGAGCCTGGGCCTGGAGGGTGAGTGACCATAAGGAAGAGGAGACATTAATAGTTCTTGTAAACTATTGGGATCATGCACAGGGTGGGTAGTTCTTCCTGTGTGAGAAAACCTTAGCAAGGCAAGATGGATCACTCGAGGGACTATATAGCAGAGAAGGGGATGCATAAGCCTAGGCATGGAGGGTGAGTGACCGGAAGGAAGATGAAACCTTGATAGTTATTGTAAACTATTGATTGGGATCATGAAACCAATGGGTATGTTAAGGAAAAACAATGAGATTGGATAACAAAACAACCATGTGGATACAAATCCACAAACTTCGCAGATAATTATTGTGCTAAGATTATGAAAATTTTCCTAGAAATTTTTATGCAATGTTTTCACATAAGACTATGATTAACGTGCTTGATTGTCCAATAATTACTAAAAGCAGGTGACAAAGATTAAGGGTCTGAAAAAGGACCCGACCAAGAGAGAAAGATCAAGATTTCTGAAACATCTGAATGAGAAAGGCATGACGGGTGTTTTTGAATAAGAACACCGAGGACGATATTCCTTTAAGGGGGAAGGAATTGTAATATCCCTGTTTCCCCCAGTTTGTAATTAATCATAAAATAGGAATTACCATGCTAAGGCATGTGGACAATGTAAATGTATTATTGTTGGATTTGCCAATAACTGACTGTGGGGGTGAAGCCTTGAAAGTACTGGCCATGATATCACTAGAGGAAGAATGTGAAAACTATACGAGAGGGTTCATTATATCAAATAACCCCAAATTTCCCTTGATGAGGATGATAAACCTCCTTCAGATCGCAAGGAGAGAAATCAGTTAACGAAGAAATGACCAGTGGTTGAATTATCAACCACCCCCATGAATGGGAGCATGTTCTAGCTGCAGAATCTCATCTTGAAGTACCACAGAGACCTGCAGACCCGAGCTTCCTTCTGACAGAAGGAAGCTAAGATACATAAACATGGATAACCAAAAAGGAGAGAGGAGATGAGAGTGGAAAATCTCATAAGGGAGATGCGCGGAGCTCTCCAAGGGGGATAATGAATAGAAGGCCACAAGCTTGATGCTGAGTGGGCATCTAATAAACCTCGCTAGGGCCATAAAAAAGAGAGAAATCTCTGAAAGTTCACAGAGAACGGAACCCGAGCAGAAGCTGAAGCAGAGAAAGACTCCTTGAGAACCGCAAGAGTTCCCTGGTGATATCATGGCTTGGCAAGGGGGTGGACAGAGTGCTAAGAATGAATGCCTCTGAGCCTATGGTCAGGTGGAAGGATGAACACCCACAGTCAATTAGTTGGCTACCACCAGTAATAGATAAGTAATGACATATCTTGTGTATTTAAGTGGTACTGTGAGTTAAGTTGGATATCCCATGAATATTTCAGGAATGTGCCTGATTTCTTAATGGATAGAATGTATCCCTTCTATGTTTTCTTGATTGTGTATTTAGGAAATTAAGAAATTATATGGTTCGGACATGACTTGTACTTGTAAATGCTTGGGTCCTGTGGTGGCGTAAGCTAGAGCCATGAACTATGAGTTCGTCGACCCTAGGTACAGTTTAATGTACACATGTCTACCCTCCTAGTCGTTCTGAGTCCCTTGGAGGATGGAGCTTATTAAGCTCAGGAGAGGTAGTGCAGATATGCATGGGCTCTCTGTGAGGCAAACAGAGACCGAGAACTACTTAAGATCTAGTGCTGAGAAATGAACGTAAAGGGTGGGCGGAAGAATTTTTCCAAGCGTTACGTTCAAGAGAAAGAGCACAAAGCTCTTAAGACTTTCAGAGTCAACCAATATCAGGAAGAATAATGAGATTCAAGTATCGAAAGAGAATATCCTTTCATTTGGAAAGTGAATGAACGAGACCCATTCAGGAGAATCCAAGGTCTGTCGCGACTGTTAGATTTGAAGAAGGGGTGTAAGCTTTAGCACCTCGGCTTCCTCAGTCTTTGCAAGTTCGAGGAATGTTGGTAATCATCATGAAGGGAACAGATTCTCTAAAACTCAAAGTAATGATGTGACCTGGATCGTAGATCCAAGGATCTATTGAGACCCTCCTTGACCATTAGATTGGTGAGGTCGGAGTTCACACATTGGGAGAATCGCATGTTGGTGTGACTAAACTTTCAAAACCAGAAGTTTTGATGTCATCTAGACCATTGGATCGAGGAAGGTCGTGGACTGTCAATTCAACGCAGGAAAATTAGCGCAAGGAGTACGTGGAATTAGAAAATCCCTAAGGACCAAGCTCAAAAGAGACAAGCGCTTTTTAGAAGCGCAAATGAGGTCCAAGAGGTGAACTTGTTTCAAGTTTGTAAGCTTAGGAGGGAAAGCAGAAGTTGAGACCATACATCAGAGCTCATAGGAAGTAAACCAAAGGTTGATACCTTTGAAACATCTTAAATCTTCCAAGTGAGGGAAGAAAGAAAAATCTTAGGAGGAGGAGAAACAATGATCGTTGGATATAGCACTGTGAAATATATGGACCATTGGAACCACGTCTATAAAATTAGAAGAACGTGCAGGGAGGAGATCATATCTCAATGCTTAGATATGAGCGCGTGGACCAAAAGTCATTGGATCTAGAGGAAAGTGCATGAGATTTAACCTTTTGGAGCTGCATAGGAGAGTGGACTTTATGAAGTCTCAAACTTTTGAAATCATTGGAACCATCCATCATCAAGGGAACAGGTGGTAGCAGATTCGAGAGTTTGAAGGATCGAACTTTGAAATATTTGCGAGGGGGAGAGTGAGAGCTCGCGAAGTCCGAAGTTTCAATGTCAATCCTAGTTGTTGGTGTTGAGAAGGGTACGTGGAAGAAACCCGCAGGCTATGAAGGAAGAACCCTTCAGAGAAAAGCTAGGAGGAGAATACTCGAAGAGCTAGGAGCCGCAACAATCCTAGCCGTCCATCAAGAAAGGACACATGTTGAGAGATCAGTGTTTTGCTGACTCGCAACTCAGGAAGTCAGAGATAGGATTTGTGAGAACTCGTGAAGTCTGAGTTTGCGAAAGGATCCTAGTCATCCATTGAGAAGGGATGTGTGGCGAGAGATCTATGTTTCATTGACTTGCGACTCGAGAAGTCATAGATAGGAGTCATGAGAACTCGTGAAGTTTGAGTTCGTGAAAGGATGCTAGCCGTCCATCGATAAGGGATGCGTAGCGAGAGATCAACGTTTCGCTGACTCGCAACTGGGGAAGTTAGAGATAGGAGTCGTGAGAACTCGTGAAGTCCAATTTCGTGAAAGGATCCTACTCGTCCATCGAGAAGGGACACGTGGTGAGAGATCAACGTTTCACTGACTTGCAACTCTGGAAGTTAGAGATAGGAGTCGTGAGAACTCACGAAGTCCGAGTTCGTGAAAGGATAACAGTCATTGATCGAAGGAGGGATCCAGATCGTTCATCTAGAAAGTGGATATCAGGAATCGAGGAAATAGAAGTAAGCCAACCTCCAAAGTCATGAAACGCAAACTCACGATTCACGAGAGAGGAGATTAGGACCATTGGATCATGGGAGAGTGTGGACCGTTGATATGGCGAGCGAAACTCGCTAGTTCAGGTTTTGGAAGAAGGGAGACGAGAAATCTTCTGACAACACGAAGCGCAAAGTCGTGAAGTGCTCAGAAGATTGGCCCTAGGTCATAGCGAGGGGTCACATTGAAAAAGATTAAGGGAGGATCTAGTACACGCTAGGCTCTAGTTCGAAAGTTTGAGAGTTGGAAGAGTCAGGGTTGACTGACATGAAAACACCCGCCATACGAAGTCACGAAGCGCCTTTTGATAAGCATGTGGTCATAGCTTGAGGTCATATGAAGGAAGGGGCTAGCATGGATAGCTAGCACCTGTTGCTCAAACCCTTCAAAAGGGGCTAGGAAAGAGCCCGCAGGTTGGAAGAACCTGCAATTGAAGAAAGAGGAATCTAAAGAGAGTTAAGAAAAAGCATTTTATTTTATGCCCCGTCGTGGGTCTGTTATAAAGATGTAGTCTCATAACACAATATGACAAGCCTCAAGTATATGCCAATACCACAAAGATGTGCCTCTAACAATGAACCATAACAACCATATACTAAGTACTAGGAGTGTGTCTTGAGCATATAAGAATCTTACCTCAATCATGTACCATCAAGGGCCTCCAAGACATACCTTAGGCATGTGCTATATCATCCAAGATTCAAGCCTCAAACAAATGCTTAAATGGCATACCTTTACTCATGAGAACCTATAGAATGAAGAACTAAGAACTTGCTTCAGACTTCAGGGACCTGGTACTAACATCCACTCAAGTTTTTTATGATTTTTTCAGATGTACACTACCTATTCATGTACATCCCACGTATGTACACTACCTATTCTACTGTCATCCTACGTATGTATTCTATCTAATATACTATTAGCCAGTGTACGCCTTAGAAACTAGGGTTTTTTCAAGTTCTGCAACTCCGAAAATTTTGTCCCTTCATATTTTTTTCCGCCTCAAACTTGATACGTCAGATTCAACCTCAAATTCACTAGTAGACTTTCCAATAGAAAGATAAACCATTACCAAATTACTAGACCATAACAATCACTAAACCATTCATTCAACCATAATGATTCACTAGATAGATGTTCAATACAAGTGTATGTGAATGTACTAATGAATGACTCCATGAGGTGTATTTATACAAGTGATAGGTAACTCCCCTCATTACTTTAGGGCTTCTAGGGTTTTCTTGTTACAACAACTTTACCCCTTTATTAACCATCTTGTAACCAACTAGGGGTTTCTTGACCACTCTTTGGGGCTTCCAACTTTGCAAGATCATATCTCCCTAACTGTGATGAACTATGTAACGTTCCACATATCACCGGAAATGGCGTGATGAGTACTATCCATCTATGAGTGTCTTACCTTTATTTACCCTTTCATTTATGTTCTTATTCCTGAAACAAACTTGTGTCCCATGACCACACCTATGGGTTTCTTTTTGACTTTTACAAAGCGTCTTCCCGTGAGGGCCATGCTTAAAGCTACGCCATAAGTAGACCACTTTGGAGACTTCTCAAAATACACCCATCACTCTCAACCATACAAATGATGACCAACCATAAAGAAAGATTATCCACATTTCTAGGGATTCCAGACTTCTCCAAGGGTTGACATCAATCACTAAGGGTTGACATCACTATCCATGGTCACTCTCCAAGGGTTGACATCAATGACAACCAACTATGCAAACCATCTATCCATCAATCTAGACCAAATGTCCAACATTCAATTTTATTAGTTGATAATTTTCATCCTCGAGAGGAATTCGAATTTCTATGTGCCCACACTCAAGGCTATGAGATGCCACATATTAATAGAATTTTCTGTAAAGAAAGAAGAATTGCCATCCAATTGAGATTAATTTAGTCAGTTAAGGAAAACACCGAGCATTGTGATCTGAATCAAAATTTCCCTGATAATTAGAGATCGCATGCTCAAATTTGTTGAAAATAATGCAATTGTGCTCATATCATAGCATGACATTAAGATTTTATTAAGGTGGAATCTAATTAAAGTGTGAAGCACCAGTGCTTTTCAGGAAGACAACAACTGCCAAACAAAGTGTTTTTTAAATTCGTGGTGACGAGGTAACCACAGAAAACCGTGGGTTCTCATTAATGCGATTGTGCAGTGCCTATATTTATAAAACGCCTATATTAAATTCATTATAATAATCAATGAATGAATGTTGTGCAATAAAGAAAAAATTTCATGTATTTTTCTTGTTGAAATTGAGCAATAGATACACAATTGTACAAAGTACTTAGAATCTAGGCCACTCACAGAATAAGAGGGTAATCATGGGTTACACTAATTCCAGATATCGGCCTGGAGGGGCGCTCAACTATTCAGGCTACTTGCAATAACAACGATGTTGAGTGTTGCACACATTTTTCAGCTGTAAGGAAAAAGAGGGTCTCCTTTCAGTGACTGAAGTCACACTAATAATGCTAAAAATTGGAGTAACTTAGCACCATATCCCAACACAAAAGGTATGCAGTTTATCTTCAAAGGTGGCTTTACTAAAATATCTAAATGAAAGGTTGAGATGATGTTAATGGTGTCATGGGTGAAGTTTTGTTTTACAAAGGAGTGATGGGTTAATAATACATCATGTTGAAGTCCAATGAAATTCATATGAGAGTGTTGTTACATAATGAGTCACGGTTATGTATTTACTTAGAGTCATGGGAAGATATGATGAGTTTTCTTAAGGTAAAATGTCAAAATCAAGTTAAAGTCATCAACTCCAGGTATCATTCAAAAGATATTTCTTATGTAGTGAAGTGAGTCGAATCAAGTCTTTGAAGTTTATTGATATAGCAAAGTCATGAAAAGTTTGGAGAGTTTTTTATATTAGGAGTCAAAGATGAAGAGTTTGACAAGTTGAGTCAAGGTCAAAGTTAAAGTTGAGGATGAAGTGTTAAAGTCAAAATTAAAGGTGTGTGATTGATATTACCCGAAACCTTTATCATTCTTTGTATTTAAAATATGTTGATATTGACTTTGTTTATAACTGTCATTGATGGTCTACAATTTCTTCTTTACCTGTTCTTGTAATTCATGCATATTGTCCATAAAATAATTTGCATCGACATTCTTCTTTCCTTTCAAATCCATCAATGCGACCAAATCTACCACACCTTTTGGAAACCATTCATAAACAATATGAAATGGACTCTTTCTTGTAGATCTATTCACCGAAACATAATATGCAAAATCATCTTGGGCTAATGCCAAATCCCATTGACTAGGATTCTCTCCACTTAAACTTATAAACACATTTCATAGACTCTTGTTCACTACTTTGGTCTGTGATCTAGGTAGATATCAGTGGCCACCCACCTTTTCCAACTGACTCAAAACAATTTTCTAGCAATTTTGGTAATTTACTATTTCTAGCAATTTTTCGGGTCCTGAACTTCCGGAGCCGTTTTGAAGCCCTAAACAACGTTTTTTGGGGAAACCAGGTGCAAAATAAAATAAAGTTCGATTTTTCCCAAACAAAAGTTGTATTCCTTGGATAGATCTTTCCAACAAGCTATCATGCACCCCAAACGAAGATCGTATGCCAAAGTTACGCCCCGGGGAAGTTGACATATCAACTACCCCCATCTGGGCCCGCAAACCTTTTGGCTTTTCATCTTCCGGGGTTAGGGTTTTGGATTTTCGTTATGTTAAAAAGGCCCTTAGAGCCTCATTGTAAAATCATCTTCTTGTGAATGTGAGTATCCATCACATCTCTTCTCAGAGATAAGCTACCACCATTCTAGCGAGTCTTTCACTCTGTATTTTTGCAGTTTCTGTACATTTATTTCATTAATAGAAATCGTGTATTACTGTATCTTTGTGTTTATGGATGCATATCTGATACATTTATGTTATATTGTTGGATATCTGATATATCTTTGTATATTTCTTTATTATATCTCCGCTCTAATTTTGTGTCGAAAATAAATCTAGATCAGTGGTATCAGAGCAGGTTGCTCTTGATCATTTTTCAGTGCATGTCCCCGACGAGGTCTGAGTATAGAAAGTTGGGTCTCGAGATTATCTCTGTTGAGGACAATCTCTTTCGCACACCTAAGAAACCCTCAATGGTGAAAGAAAATAAAAACAACGAAGCAGACGATTCTATCAATCTGTTGCTTGAGCAAGCTCTCACACGACAGAGGGACGAAATGATGGAGAAATTTTCCCACATACTTCAATGCCTGTCGATAGCATCAGACACATATTCATCAAGTGGCCACTTTGGAGGCACCTCGCCTTTTAAGGTACATGTCAATTTTGATATTCCTATATATGAAGGTCAGATAGATGCGGATGCCCTAGATAAATGGTTAAATATGTTAGAAGGATATTTCTCTGTTCACAATTTTTCGGACAGATAAAAGATCATATTCGCACTCCTTAAGGCTCTCTCCCATGTCAAACATTGGTGGGAAACTTACTGGGAGCAAAGTTCCATAGAGGAGTCTGGAATATATGGGGTCGAGCCCATGTGAGATTTTTTTGTGGATGCGGTAAAGGAACAATATTACCCTGTTGGAAACTATGAGGACCAGTACATGAGATGGACCACACTACAACAAGAGAGGGGCCAAGCAGTTCCAAAGTTCACCAATACCTTCCATACCTTGTGCACCAAGCTGGGTATCAAAGACTCTGAACGCCATTTGGTTCTAAAATACCATGGGGCTCTACACAAATACTTCCAAACTGAAATGGATTTTCTAGACATCTCATCACTTGGTGCTGCTTATAGATATGTTGTTAAAATCGAGCAGAAATTTAAGCACCAGAACAAATAGAAGTTCGAGTCTGCAAATCCGAAACAACCAAAGTATGACAAAAATGGCCCTAACAAACAGTCTTTTGAAAACCCGTCCAAGCCACATGAAAAGAAGGGTCATGGGAAGACAAAGAAGGACACCGAAAAATGGTGCAATTTCCACAAAATCCCCTGGCACAACACCGATGAATGTCGCTCAAAATAGTCATTGGTGGCTGAGATCAAAGACAAACAACCAAACCCTGATTATGAATCTGATTATGAAAATAATGGTAAAAGACAGAACATCGACGCAGACCCCATTGTTATTGTTGCGACTGCAACAATTCAACCAGAAGAACCAACAGATCCTGAAGAGGAGGAGCACCTTTTTCATTCACAGATGTGGGTGAAGGGGACCCCGCTTCATTTTATTGTTGATATCGGAAGCCAGAAGAACCTCATCTCATCAGAGGTCGTCAAACAGTTGGGATTGTTGACAACACCACACTCACAAACATACAACATCGGGTGGCTTTGCCAAGGACGATATCTTCGTGTCAGCCAGCAGTGTCGACTATCATACAACATCCATCCCTTCAAGGATGAGGTATTATGTGATATTTCCCCATTGGATGTCTGTGATGTTTTGTTGGGCTAGCCATATATGTGGACGCACCATGCTATTTATGAGTCTCGACCCCGTACTATCATTGTTACTTTGGGGGGTCATCTCTACAGAATACCAGAGGTAATTCTGACTATTGTCCCACCAAAAAAGTGTTTCAAGGTAGTATCTCATACTACAAAATTTATCTTTTTCAAAATCTATTCAAAAGGAGAACATAAGGATATTGAAACCACTACAGCCTCGGCCCAAGCACCTTCTATCCAACACAAGCAGGATGACAAGGTTGCAACAAAGTGCAAAGATTCCTTCTACACACAGTCATCTCATGTAGACGGACTGGTTAAAAAGGACCAACCCTTCCAGACACAAGTTCATGAGAGCCTTCAACAAGCTAAGCAACACAACTTCTCCAACAAGGCAAGCAGCTCACCAAGATTTAGACTCAACAAACGCTTCCCCCTCTTCCCTGAGAACTCAACGCAATGGAGACCATTGCTTCCTAAGGAGGGAGGATTGATCCAAGTGGATATCAGTGGCCACCCACCTTTTCTTTTGGCTCAAAACAGTTTTCTGGCAATTTTGGTAATTTACTATTTTTAGCAGTTTTTTGGGTCCTGAACTTCCAGAGCCATTTTGAGGCCCTAAATGACATTTTTTGGGAAAAATTGGAGAAACATGGATCTAAATCCATGTTTCTCACACAAAAGTTGTAGCCCTCGGATAGATCTTTCCAACGAGCTATCGTTCACCCCAAACGAAGATTGTATGCCAAAGTTACACCCCGGGGAAGTTGACGTATTGACTACCCCCATCGAGGCCCGCAAACCTTTTGGATTTTCATCTTTCGGGGTTAGAGTTTTGGATTTTCCTTATGTTAAAAAGGCCCTTAGAGCCTCATTGTAAAATTATCTTCTTGTGAATGCGAGTAGCTATCACATATCTTCTCAGAGATAAGTTGCCACCATTCTAGCGAGTCTTTCACTCTGTATTTTTGCAGTTTTTGTACATTTATTTCATTAATAGAAATTGTGTATTACTGTACCTTTGTGTTTATGGTTGCATCTCTAATACATTTATGTTATATTTTTGGATATCCGATATATCTTTGTATATTTATTTATTGTATCTCTGCTCTCATTTCGTGCCGACAATAAATCTGGATCAGTCTGACCATCCGTTTGAGGATGATATGCCGATCTGTATAACAAATATGAGACTAACGTTTTCCAAAGTGTCCTCCAAAAATAACCAAGAAATTTGGTATCATGATCTGAAGTAATACTCTGTGGCACTCCATGCAATCTAACCACCTCCTAGAAAAAAATGAATCTTCCTCATTAGCATCACTAGTCTTTTTACATTCTACAAAGTGTGTCATTTTTGAAAATCTATCCACAACTACCATTGTTGAATCATATTTCCTCTGGGTCATAGGTAACCCTAAGACAAAATCCATACTGATATCCTCCCAAGGTCCTTTGGGTACTGGCAATGGAGTATAGAGTCTCGTGTTCTGACTTTTTCCTTTGGCCAGTTGACATATTCTACAACCTTCAACAAACTTTTGGACATCTTTATTAATGCCAGACCAAAAATATCTCTCCTTCACCAAGGTTGCGGTTTTATCCAAACCAAAATGTCCTCCTAAACCACCAATATGAAACTCTTTAATGGGATTCAACCATATGGAACTTATGGGAATACACAACTGATGGTTTTTAAACAAAAACCCCTCTTGGATATGGTAGTCCAGATATGGTGTTCTGTCTAAACTCAAAGGCTCCATCCACGCCTTCCAAGTTTATGAGAAATATGCATCTTCTTCATACAATGTCTTTAGACAATTCAGAATTGCCACTTCTACCGACATGGTATTTAGTAATGTTGTCCTCTGACTTAATGCATTAACTATCTTATTAGACTTCCCGAACCTGTGTTTCAACACAAAATAATAACTTTGCAAGAATTCTACCCATTTAGTATGCTTTTGATTCAACTTACCTTGGATATTAATGTACTGCAGAGCTTTGTGATCCATGAAAAAGACAAACTCCTTTGATAGTAGATAATGCCACCATTTCTTCAAGGATTGCACAATAGCATAACATTCCTGATCATAAACAAAGTACTTCTTTATGGACTCGTTCAACTTCTTGCTGAAAAATGTAATGGGTCTATCTTCTTGACTTAGAACTGCTCCAATTGTTGTTCTACTAGTGTCACAATCAACCTGAGACACTTTGTTAAAATTTGGTAATGCCAATACTAGTTGTGTTGTTACCCTCTTCTTCAATTCTTCAAATGACTTCTCTGCTGCTGCATTCCACTGAAACATTCCCTTCTTCATACATTATGTAAGAGGCACACATATTTGGCTAAAGTTCTTAATGAATTTCTGATAGAAGCCTACCAATCCATGGAAGCTCCTCACATTGAATGTCCATCTTGGTGTTGGCTATTCAATAATATCCTTCACTTTCTCAGGTTCCATTTTAAGTCTTTCTTTTGAAACCACAAAGCCCATGTACACCAATTCTCACTGCATGAATTTACACTTCTTCAGGCTTATCAACAGTTTATCATCCTTCAAGAACTATAGTACTTCCCTCACATGCTAAAAATGTTGTGTTCTACTCTTGCTAAAAATAAGTATATCGTCCAAATATACAACCATGAACTTACCCAAAAATGGCTTCAAGAATTCGTTCACCAATCTCATGAATGTGTTGGGCGCATTGATTAGTCTGAATGACATCACTAACCATCCAAACAATCCATCTTTCATCTTTTATGCAGTATTCCATTCATCACCTTCTCTGATTCGAATATGGTGATAACCACACTTCAATTCAATTTTTGTAAAATATTTTGAACCACTTAGGTAATCCATAAGGTCATCCATTATGGGAAATGGAAACTGATACTTGATAGTGATATTGTTTATAGCACATGAATCAGTACACATTCACCATTCCCCTGTCTTCTTAGGCATCAACACTGATGGTACTATGCAAGGGATCAAACTCTCATGAATCAACCATTGGTCAAGCAATTCCTGCATTTTACGATTCACCTCTTCATTCTCTGATGGAGTCATTCGGTGAGGTGATTTATTTGGAAAATTTGATCATGGGATTGGATCGATCTGGTGTGATATACTATGCAAAGGGGGTAACCAAGTGGGTAATTCCTCTGCAACAATTTCTTTAAAATCTTCCAACATACATTGGATCTCTACTGGTACAAAACTCCCCTTTTCAGCCTCTTGAACCTTCTTTAGCACTACAACTAAACAATATTTTTTTTTTTTCGGCTCCTTCAAGAACTCCTTGGCTGAACACAACATAATGCGACTGTTATTGTTGTTCACATCTTTGTTGCAATTGTTGTTGTTATTCCCACCATATTCACATATTGGTATCAACTTATAACGTTATCCATTTTGAGTAAATTCATACGAATTTTCCTTGCCATAATAGAACACCTTCCGATCAAACATCTACAGTCTTCCAAGCATAATATGGCACACATCCATTTCTACTATGTCACATAACACTTGCTCTTTAAAATATCCAATCTGAAATTTTTAACACATATTGTTTAGTCACCATCACCATGTTGGCCTTTCTACAACCATGAAATTCTATAAGGATTAGGATTTGGTTCAGATTTCAAATTTAGTTTCCTCTTGACCTTAGTAGAAATCAAGTTTTTTGTACTTCCTCCATCAATAATCAAGTTACAACATCTTCCTTCAACTTTGCATTTGGTCTTAAACACTCTTTTCTTCTGTTCAGGTTCTTCTATTAACTTTTGTTCTGGTTTAAGTAAAATTCTTCAAAACATATAGTTTTCACCTTCTTCGTTTGGAAGAACAACTACATATTCTCCAACCATCGATGCATCACCTGCTATGGTAACCTACATTCTAGCATCACCTCTTTTACTGGGACCTTCCTTTTCTAGACATTCTGAGGCTTTGTGGCCTTCAACTCCACATATATAACAAGTAATTACAAAATTTCCCTTTTCTCTTCTGAATCCTCTACCTCTGCCTCTACCAGCTCCATTTCCTTTGGCACTTTGGTTACTTGTCGATTCCTCTTCTTTGTCATTTTCTTTAGCAGTGTTTATTCTGCCTCTCCCTCATGAAACTCTTCCCCTTAACTTTTGTGGGGTCTTCTTGTCAACGTTCTTCTCCACCTTCAAGGAAACTTAGTAAGCTTCATCTACAGTATGAAAATAATGCATACTCATCTCATCTCGGATTGCATACTTTAGTTCATTCACCTATCTAGCCACACATTGATACTCTGGCTCCTTAATACCAGATCTAAGTGAAATCATGAAGAACTCTTCAGTGTACTCATGCACATGAGTATATTTTTTCCTCAGATTCTGCACTTGTCTACACAGATTCTATTGTTATTCCACAAGCAAAACAATTTCTTTGATTTTACTCACCATCTTCTTCCAACTCTTGATCTTTTCCTGCCTATTATCAACTCTATCTTTCTGCAATATGTCCCACCAAAGGGAAACATGTCCTTTCAAATTTGTGATAGCAAATTGAATCCGGTTTGGATCATGAACATTCTCATATTCAAAATACCTCTCGATCTCTCTTATCTAGTCTATAAGAGTTTTATCCTTCAATCTTCCATCATAGCATGAAACCTTGACTTTTGTAGTAACTATGTTACTCAGATAGGATATAAAATGCTCTACTGGGTCTACATCCTCATTATTCTATTCAATCTCACTCTCAACTTCATAGTCAAAATCTATCTCAACATCTCCATCTCTTATGTGTTCTATTTCCTCTATTATTCTCTATAACTCTTCAAGTTATTGATTTCTTACACCTCCACGTGTTTCTCCTCTCATTATTTGAAGAATTCTCACAACTGTAATGGTATTTTGAATCCTAACTACCATCCACAACCTCAATCCAAATGTTGATACACCTACTTATTCTTCAACACTCAAAATGTTGATACACCACCAAGCTCAGGGTATTCTCTCACCCACTTACATGAACAATCACACATTTATACTAGAGTGAACGTAAGCTTCGATTTTTGGTTGTGGAGATTGATCATCTTCCTAATTCATAGGTCCTTTTTTTCAGCTGTTTTTATACCCCATCAAGACTATACACCCAATAATAATGTACACCCCTCCACGCGGGGGGGTTTCCCCCCCTATGGGGTTCGAGGGCAAGTGGGCCCCCGATAGGGGTTCGTGGAAGAAGCCCCCAAAGGAAAAATTGTCGTGTAAATGTATATTGTAATTTCATAGTAAATATGGACCATTCATTATAAGGTCACAGATCTGACGGTAGAAGTTATGTTAGGGTTTTTTTCCCTAGAAGGAAACCCTCTTTTATGAGGGAATTGTATTGCAACTATCTACCATTGTGAATATTGTATTATGAGAGAGGACACTGTGAGATAAAGAAGAGGAAGTTACAATGGGTGTGTTGTAGGTTGTATCCCTTCATTTGCTAGATAATAAAAAGAGAGGACCTGACAATTTCTCTCGTGGACGTAGCCCACACTAGGTGAACCATATATATTTGTGCTCTATTGTATTATGTATCTTATGTGTTTTATTTCCGCATTTGTTTTATTTTATTGTTTCCCGATACTTTTTTTATAACAACTAGTATTATAGCAAAAGGTAACTTGTAGGAAAAGAGGGTTTCTGGTTCGAGTGGGAGAAATGGCAGAAGATGGAAAGTTGAGGGTCGAGAAATTTAACGGAAAAAACTACCAGTTATAGAAGATGCAGATGGAAGATTATTTATATTAGAAGGATGTATCCTACCATTAGGTAGAATAGAAAAGAATCCAATGTCCATGAAGGATGAATAATAAGAGGTTCTCAATAGGAAGGCATTAGGAACGATACAATTGAGCATGTCAATGTCGGTGGATTTCAATATTTTGAAAGAAAAGAAAATGAAAGAGTTGATGGACGCATTAGATAAACTTTATGAAAAACCCTCGACATCCAATAAGGTATTTCTAATGAAGAGATTATTTAATATGAAGATTTCATAAAATGGGTCTGTTGCAGATCATTTAAATGAATTTAATATGGTTACTAATCAGGTAAGTTCTATAAAAGTGGACTTTGATGATGAGGTAAGGGATTTTCTAATATTGTGCTCATTTCAAGAAAGTTGGAATGGCTTGGTCATGGCTATAAGTAACTCTGTCTCTGGTTCAAACACTCTAAAATTTGATGATGTTGTTGGTGTTATCCTTAGCGAGGAAATGTGATGGAAAAGCATAGGTGAGACATCAGGTAATGCATTAAACATGGATAATAGGGGAAGACAAAAGGATAGAGGAAAGGGCTCAAGGAACCATGGTAATTCTAGTAAGGTCAGATCCACATCCAAACTGGGAAAGATAGAATGATAGAATTGTGGGAAGAAAGGACATTTGAAGAAATAATGCAGAGCTCCGAAGAAAGAAAGAGATTGACAACAAGAGAAAAATTAGGAATCAAATGTAACATGTGATGTGTTACAAGATCCTTTGATTATTTCTATAGATAATATTTGTGAGTCTTGGGTAGTAGATTCAAGGGCTTCATTTCATGCCACACCCCATAGGAAACATTTTCTAGATTATGTTCCAGGTGATTTTCGATAGGTTCATTTGGGTGATGATGCACCATGCAAAATTGTTGTAATGGGAAAGGTAAAAATAAAGCAAAGGAATGGAAACCAATGGTTGTTGAAAGAGGTAAGACATGTTATAGATCTAAGGAAAAATATAATTTCAACAGGGTAGTTGGAAAATGAAGGTTGCATATCCATATTTACAGATAAGGTGTGGAAGGTCACCAAAGGATCACTAGTGATAACAAAAGGAGAGAAGGTAGGTACATTATATTTATGTACTGGTAATACTAACTCTTCTATATCTTTATCTTATACAAGAGAGGATACAACACTATGGAATCATAGGCTTGGAAACTTGAGTGAGAAGGGGATGCAGATACTTCAAAAAAGAAATTTGTTACCAGATCTTAAACAAATTGATTTGGATTTCTGTGAGCATTCTGTTTATGGAAAACATAAGAGAGTCAGATTTCTTAGAGTCGAAAATGAAAAGAAGAGTGAAAGGTTAGATCTTTTTCATACATATGTATGGGCACCATATCAGGTATCATCTCTTGGTGTATCTCGTTATTATGTTACTTTTATTGATGATGCAACTAGAAAAACTTGGATTTATTGCATTCGAAAAAAATATGATGTTTTTGATACTTTTAAATAATGAAAAACTTTGGTTGAGAATGAGACAGGAAAAAGGTTGAAGTGTCTCAGATCAGACAATGGAGGTGAATATTACAGCAAGGAGTTTGATGATTACTGTTCATACCATGGGATTCGTAGGGAGAAGACAATTCCGAGAACACCACAAGAAAATGGTGTGTCGGAAAGGATGAACATGAGAATCATGGAGCATGTAAGGAGTATGAGATTGCATGTTGGGTTTCCCTTATAGTGTTGGGTAGATGCTATAGATATTGTTGTTTACTTAATAAACAAAGGACCTTCAAGCTCTTTGTATGGTGGAATTCCAGAGGAGGCATGGACAGGTAAAAAGGTAAACTATTCTTTTTTGAAGACTTTTGGTTGTGAAGAATTTGTCCATATTGATAAAGAAAATAGAACAAAGCTTGAGGCAAAATCCAATAAGTGTACCTTTATTGGATATGGTGTTAATGATTTTCATTATCGCTTATGGGATTATGAAAATCACAAAATAATTAGGAGTAGAGATGTCATATTCAATGAGAAGGTCATGTACAAAGATCAGTTCCAGGGAAAGATACAAGAAAAAGAAAAACCAGAATACACAATGCTTGATGAGATCATTGAAAAATAAATTCCAGAGGTACCAAAAAATCAAAATGTACAACAACAGGAGAAACAGGTACCTCAAACCCCTGCAAGTTTTTTTATAAGTTCTACCAGGTTAAGCATACCCCTTGAGTGATAATTTCCTTCATTGTATTATTTATTGTTGAATGATTCTAGTGAACCAAAATGTTATGAAGAGGCAATGCAGGTAGACACTAAAAAGAAGTCGGAGAAAGGCGTGAAAGAGGAAATGGATTCCTTGGTAAATAACTAGACTTGAGACTTGGTTCAGTTGCCTGCAGGAAAAAGATCATTGAAAAATAAATGGGTTTACATGTTGAAGGAAGAAGATGGAGGAAAAAAGTGACACAAGGCTAGACTTATTGTAAAGGAGTTTTCACAAAATAAAGGTATATATTTTGATAAAATATTTTCTGTTGTTGTTAAGATGACTTCAATTAGGCCTATTTTAAGTATTGTGGTAGTAGAATATTTTCATCTTGAATAGTTAGATGTAAAAACAAATTTTCTCCATGGGGATTTGGAGGAAGATATTTATATGCAACAACCACAGGGATATGAGGTCAAAGGAAAGGATAATTTGGTATGCAGGTTGAAGAAGAGATTGTATGGCCTAAAACAAGATCCAAGGAAATGGTATTTGAAGTTTGACAGGTTTATGATAGAACAAGGTTATAGTAGATGACATTTTGATCATTGTAATATTTTAAAAGGATAGAAAATGGAAGATATATTATCTTTCTATTGTATCTAGATGACATGCTTGTTGCAGGGTCTAATATGCAGGATATAAATGTGCTCAAGAAGTAATTAGCTAATTCATTTGCGATGAAGGATTTGGGTGCTATAAAGAAAATCATTGGTATGAGAATAACAAGAGACAAGAAAAATCACAAATTGACATTGTCTCAGGGTGAGTACATAGAGAAGGTGTTGGAGATGTTTAGAATGCATAATGAAAAACCAGTTAGTACACCTTTGGCCAGCCATTTCAAATTAACCAAGGAAATGTGTCCCAAGACATAGGATGAGATAGAATACATGTCCAAGGTCCCTTATTCATCAACAATTCACGACTTGATGTATGCGATGGTTTGCACAAGACTAGATATTGCACATGCAGTGGGAGTTGCGAGTAGGTATATGAAAAATATAGGTAATGAACATTGGGAGGAAGTAAAGTGGATTCTCAGGTATTTGAGAGGTACTTCTACTCATGCATTATGTTTTGGAGGTTTAGACACTGTTCTACAGGGATATGTTGATTCAAATATGGCAGGTGATAAATATAGCAAGAGGAGCACCACAAGGTATGTTTTTACTGTAGGTGGAAAATCAATAAGTTGGATTTCAAAACTACAAATGGTTGTTGCACTTTCAACAATAGAATAAGAGTATGTTGTTGCTATAGAGGATAGTAAATAAATTATTTGGTTATAGAGGTTTATGGAGGAATTGGGAAAGAAGCAAGAGAATAGTAGGTTCTATTGTGACAGTGAGAGTTCCATTCATATTACAAAAAAATCAGCCTTCCATTCAAATACTAAGCATATATAGATCAGGTACCATTTCATATGATCCATCTTGGAAGATGGACATTTGAAGTTGGAAAAAATACATACTAGCCAGAATCCTATAGACATGTTAACAAAGGGAGTAACTTGGGAGAAACTAAGTTCCTACTTAGTCTCAGTTGGTCTTCAAGCATGAAGGTGAAGATGAGAAATTTTCCAAGTCCAAGAAGGATCATAGTCCAGGAGATACAACATTAGTGGAGTTGTTGTGATCAGTCTCCAAGTGGGATATTTTTGGTTGTGGAGCATGATTATCTTCCTCATTCAAAGGAATTTGTTTTCAAATGTGTTTATACCCCATGAAGACTATACACCCAGAAATATTGTACACCCCTCCACGCGGGGGGGTTGTAAGGGGGGATTTCCCCCTCTTCGGGGTCTGAGGGGATCATCCCCCCAGCTGAGGGGTCCAGGGGCAAGAGGTCCCCCCACAGGGGTTCGGGGGTGAAGCCCTTGAAGGAAAAATTTCCTGGTAAATGTATATTGTAATTTCATAGTAAATATGGACCATTCATTATAAGTTTGCAGATCTGATAGTAGAAGTTATGTTGGGGTTTTTTTCCCTAGAAGGAAACCCTCTTTTATGAGGGAATTGGATTTTGGCTATGTATCATTGCGAATATTGTATTCTGAGAGAGGATATTGTCAGATAAAGAAGAGGAAGTTACAGTGGGTGTGTTGTAGGTTGTATCCCTTCATTTGTTGGATAATAAAAATGAAAGACCTAGAAATTTCGTTGGTGGACGTAGCTCACACTGGGTGAGCCATGTATAATTGTGTCTCTATTGTATTGTGTATCTTCTATTTTTTATTTCTGCATTTGTTTTATTATATTGTTCCGCGATCCTATTTTTCTAACATTGATACCACCTTATGCAAGGAGGAATGGAGTTGAAACACAAAAACAGTTACAGCAAAATCCTTACTATAGAATACACAATGAAAAAACATATATACTGTTGCGAAATAATAATAAGGGAATCAACTAGAAAATTAAGCACCAGAAAACCCACGAAATGCAACATCTTTCCTTTATTGATTCAATGCAAATAATTTTTTTTACATTACATCGTGTATGGGATAACCGAAAGTCTTGAATGGTTTATTGCATGGATGAAAAACACTACAAAATATCCCAGAGGGTAATGGTATGTGTGTGTGGGATGAGAGTCTGTTTCACTCTTCCTACATGCTCTCCCAACCTAGAATCCTTATCTCAAGTCTGCCTTCCACGATTCCCCTAATTTGTGGTTCACCAACCCCTTCTCCATCACATACACACCTCATTAAAATCCTCCCTTCGCCTCTAAATCAATTATCCTTTCATTTCCAAGAACGAACAATTACCAAATCCGAATAACAGTTCACCTCCTTCTTGGCATTAAAAAAAATTTGTTGGGCACAAGAATGTTCCTACCACGTGGCTAAAACTCATCATGAAGAATGCCAGTGTGGTGAAGTCAAATGTGTGCAGTCATAGCATTGAAAATGAAGAAACATTGCGACACTTATAAAATTCCACCATACGTAGGAGTTTTAGCACGAGTTTCAACATGAGTTTCAGCATGAGTTTCAACATACAAAAGAGTAGTCGTGCGAGTAATAACAATTCGAATTCATAGAAAACCGACTAAATAAAATGAACCACTAACACAATCCTTATTCGACTTATTGCCTAATTTGTAGAATAGAAATATTTTTGGGTGATGCAAATTTCCCAAGCCCAAGGATGCTCCTACATCAAAATAACTAGTCCATGATCCATAATGTAAATAATTTTCCAGATCACCATACCATGCATTAGTGGTATCATGCATGTAACATATATCATTAGCATACATGGAAATCTCATTTTCCCATCCCATTTCATCAACATTGGCCTGATTTTTTGTTTTAGCTTCCAATTCGCAAATCCATTGGCCCCTAACCATTATGGTTGGATTGAATTCTAGATCACACTCTTGTATAATAGTCATTTAGTTTCCTCTATTTTCACCAAGTTCATTTTGAAAAAAAAGAGATCCGATACTTGAGCGAGGAACTCTTACAATAGTGTGACTTTTAAAAATATAAGACCGAAACTATTTCAATCATTTAAATATAGCAAAGGATTGCTTGTCAATCGATGGATAATTTATTTTATCTCCTTGTAAACCCATGCTCATGAATGAGATAATAAATTCAGTTCCTTTTCCATCGTTTTGAGTGAGCACAACAACTAGAGAGTGTTCAAATGTGAAGGTGTATAAAAATAACTCTTTATCAAAATATAGACTACTTAACAATGGTGCAACAGTGACGGTATCTATCATATTCTCAAAATATTCCTTTTCAAATTGAGTCCATTTAAAATTTGCACCTTTCTTAATAATTTTCTGCAAGGGTTTAACACTTTTTGCAAACTTAGAGAAAAACACCTTAAATTTTTTTTTTTACCAATGGAGGATGGAATCGAATTAGTATTATGGGGAAAGATAATTTGAGTAAGGGAATTTATTTTAGGATCTACCAATATGCCATATTTAGAGATAATTGACCAAGTATCTTTCCTTCAGTTACTACAAAAATAATCTTTTTTGGGTTCAAAGAAATTTCATGTTTTTTGCATCTTTCAAAAAAATGTTTAAGATGTTGAATATGTTCAAATCATTTCTTTGAATATGTAGTGACATCATCCTAAGTATATGACTACATTTTTATTGATCAAACCTTTGAAAGTGATGTTCATATCTCTTTGAAAAGTATCTCCAACATTAATCAATCTGAAAAGGCATTCTTTTGTATGCAAAGGTTTCTCGTTTAGTCTGAAATGTAGTTTTCAGTCTGTCTATGTCAGTAAGTAAAAATTGATTGTAACCTAAAAAACCATCTAACAAAGATATCATCTAAAAATTTGTTATCATCTACAAAATTTGATCCATTTGAGGTATACGGTAGCTATCCTCTTTAAATTCCCTATTCAAATTTATAAAAGCTACATAAATATTAATCTCTCCATTTATGTTTTGTACCCAAACCAAGTTGGTTACCCAAGAAGAATGGTGTATATGAAAAATGATCTAGCATCAAGCAATTTCTTCAATTCATATTGTATTAGAGGTCCTAAAGTTGTATGAATCTTCCTTAATTTCTTTTGATAAGGCTTAGAATCCCTTTTTAGGGGAATTGTATATTGAATTATCTTAGTTTCATATGTTTTCAAATCGCTATATGTGAATGAAAAAATGTCTTGGTATTGCTTGAATTTTTTTATCTAAGCCTGTTTTTTATTCTATACAACAAGATCCCAAATTTACAGTTTTGGAATCCCTCTTGGTACCAAGATTTATAGGCTCATATTTCATTGAGAAACTATTGGTCTTGGTGTTGGTAAT
>ML809931.1:177314-189202 GCA_009831015.1 Picea engelmannii
TATAGGCTAGAAGGAGCTAGGGTTTTTGGCGAACTCTCGGCCATGCATGGCTTGGAGTTCCAGTTAACTGACAAAAAGCCTCGTGTCCCGGCGGAAACTTTCCTGATTTTTTTCTTTGTTAGGTACCCGCGGGCTGTATTGGGATAGCCCGCGGATGCCCGCGCGCAGTATAAGGACAGTAAGCGGATGCCCGTGCCCAGTGAGAAGTTAGGGCGCGGGTTGCTTGTTTTAAGTGGTTTTTTGAGAAATTGCTGAGCATGGCTTTGGCTAGGAAGAGGCATGAGTAGGCCTAATGCCAGGTAAGCAGGGATAGTGCAATTTAGGGTTATAACAGAGGCAAACAGAGACCGAGAACTACTTAAGATCTAGTTCTGAGAAATGAACGTAAATGGTGGGCGGAAGAATTTTTCCAAGCATTACGTTTAAGAGAAAGAGCACAAAGCTCTTAAGACTTTTAGAGTCAACCAATCTCAGGAAGAATAACAAGATTCAAGTATCGAAAGAGAATGTCCTTTCATTTGGAAAGTAAACGAACGAGACCCATTCAGGAGAATCCAAGGTCTGTCACAACTGTTAGATTTGAAGAAGGGGTGTAAGCTTTAGCACCTCGGCTTCCTCAGTCTTTGCAAGTTTGAGGAATGTTGGTAATCATCATGAAGGGGATGGATTCTCTGAAACCCAAAGTAATGATGTCACTTGGACCATAGATCCAAGGATCTATCGAGACCCTCCTTGACCATTAGATTTGTGAGTTCAGAGTTCACACATTGGGAGAATCGCACGTTGGTGTGACTAAACTTTCGAAACCAGAAGTTTCGATGTCATCTAGATCGTTGGATCGAGGAAGGTCGTGGACTGTCAATTCAACGCATGCAGATTAGTGCAAGGAGTACGTTAAAATTAGAAAATCCCTAAGGACCAAGCTCAAAAGAGACAAGCACTTTTTAGAAGCGCAAATGAGGTCCAAGAGGCGAACTTGTTTCAAGTTTGTAAGCTCAGGAGGGAAAGCAGAAGTTGAGACCATACATCAGAGCTCATAGGAAGTAAACCAAAGGTTGATACCTTTGACACATCTGAAATCTTCCAAGTGAGGGAAGAAAGCGAAAGCTCAGGAGGAGGAGAAACAATGATCGTTTGATCTAGCACTGTGAAATATATGGACCATTGGAACCACGTCTAGACAATTAGAAGAACGTGCAGGGAGGAGATCATATCTCAATGCTTAGATATGAGCGCATGGACCAACATTCATTGGATCTAGAGGAAAGTGCATGAGATTTAACCTTTTGGAGCTGCATAGGAGAGTGGACTTTGCGAAGTCTCAAACTTTTGAAATCATTGGAACCATCCATCGTCAAGGGAACAGGTGGTAGCAGATCCGAGAGTTTGAAGGATCGGACTTTGAAATATTTGCGAGGGGGAGAGTGAGAGATCGCAAAGTCCGAAGTTTCAACGTCAATCCTAGATGTTGGTGTTGAGAAGGGTACGTGGAAGAAACACACAGGCTGTGAAGGAAGAACCCTTTAGAGAAAAGCTAGGAGGAGAATACTCAAAGAGCTAGGAGCCGCAACAATCCCAGCCGTCCATCGAGAAGGGACACATGTTGAGAGATCAGTGTTTTGTTGACTCGCAACTTAGGAAGTCAGAGATAGGATTTGTGAGAACTCATGAAGTCTGAGTTTGCGAAAGGATCCTAGTCATCCATCGAGAAGGGATGTGTGGTGAGAGATCTACGTTTCATTGACTTGCAACTCGAGAAGTCATAGATAGGAGTCATGAGAACTCGTGAAGTTCGAGTTCGTGAAAGGATGCTAGTCGTCCATCGATAAGGGATGCGTAGCAAGAGATCAACGTTTTGCTGACTCGCAACTCGGGAAGTCAGAGATAGGAGTCGTGAGAACTTGCGAAGTCCAATTTCGTGAAAGGATCCTACTCGTCCATCGAGAAGGGACACGTGGCGAGAGATCAACGTTTCACTGACTTGCAACTCTGGAAGTTAGATATAGGAGTCATGAGAACTCGCGAAGTCCAAGTTTGCGAAAGGATAACAGTCGTTGATCAAAGGAGGGATCTAGATCGTTCATCTAGAAAGTGGATATCAGGAATCGAGGAAATAGAGGTAAGCCGACCTCCAAAGTCATGAAACACAAACTCATGATTCACGAGAGAGGAGATCAGGACCATTGGATCATGGGAGAGTGTGGACCGTTGATCCGGCGAGCGAAACTCGCTAGTTCAGGTTTTGGAAGAAGGGAGACAAGAAATCTTCTGACAAAACAAAGCACAAAGTCGTGAAGTGCTCGGAATATTGGCCCCAGGTCATAGCGAGGGGTCACATTGACAAAGATTAAGGGAGGAGCTAGTATGCGCTAGGCTCTAGTTCGAAAGTTTGAGAGTTGGAAGAGTTAGGGTTGACTGACATGCAAACACCCAACATGTGAAGTCACGAAGTGCCTTTTGATAGGCGCGTGGTCACAACTTGAGGTCATATGAAGGAAGGGGCTAGCATGGAGAGCTAGCACCTGTTGCTCAAACCCTTCAAAAGGGGCTAGGAAAGAGCCCGCAGGTTGGAAGAACCTGCAATTGAAGAAAGAGGAATCTAAAGAGAGTTAAGAAAAAGAATTTTATTTTATGCCCCGTCGTGGGTCTGTTATAAAGATGTAGTCTCATAACACAATATGACAAGCCTCAAGTATATGCCAATACTACAAATATGTGCCTCTAACAATGAACCATAACAACCATATACTAAGTACTAGGAGTGTGTCTTGAGCATATAAGAATCTTACCTCAACCATGTACCATCAAGGGCCTCCAAGACATACCTTAGGCATGTACTATATCATCCAAGATTCAAGCCTCAAACAAATGCTTAAATGGCATACCTTTACTCATGAGAACCTATAGAATGAAGAACTGAGAACTTGCTTCAGACTTCAGGGACCTGGTACTGACATCCACTCAAGTTTTTTATGATTTTTTCAGATGTACGCTACCTATTCATGTACATACCACATATGTACACTACCTATTCTACTGTCATCCTACGTATGTATTCTACCTATTATACTGTCAGCCAGTGTACGCCTTAGAAACTAGGGTTTTTTCAAGTTTTGCAACTCCAAAAATTTTGTCCCTTCATATTTTTTTCCGCCTCAAACTTGATACGTCAGATTCAACCTCAAATTCACTAGTAGACTTGCCAATAGAAATATAAACCATTACCAAATTACTAAACCATAACAATCACTAAACCATTCATTCAACCATAATGATTCACTAGATAGATGTTCAATACAAGTGTATGTGAATGTACTAATGAATGACTCCATGAGGTGTATTTATACAAGTGATAGGTAACTCCCCTCATTACTTTAGGGCTTCTAGGGTTTTCTTGTTACAACAACTTTACCCCTTTATTAACCATCTTGTAACCAACTAGGGGTTTCTTGACCACTCTTTGGGGCTTCCAACTTTGCAAGATCATATCTCCCTAACTGTGATGAACTATGTAACGTTCCACATATCACCGGAAATGGCGTGATGAGTACTATCCATCTATGAGTGTCTTACCTTTATTTACCCTTTCATTTATGTTCTTATTCCTGAAACAAACTTGTGTCCCATGACCACACCTATGGGTTTCTTTTTGACTTTTACAAAGCGTCTTCCCGTGAGGGCCATGCTTAAAGCTACGCCATAAGTAGACCACTTTGGAGACTTCTCAAAATACACCCATCACTCTCAACCATACAAATGATGACCAACCATAAAGAAAGATTATCCACATTTCTAGGGATTCCAGACTTCTCCAAGGGTTGACATCAATCACTAAGGGTTGACATCACTATCCATGGTCACTCTCCAAGGGTTGACATCAATGACAACCAACTATGCAAACCATCTATCCATCAATCTAGACCAAATGTCCAACATTCAATTTTATTAGTTGATAATTTTCATCCTCGAGAGGAATTCGAATTTCTATGTGCCCACACTCAAGGCTATGAGATGCCACATATTAATAGAATTTTCTGTAAAGAAAGAAGAATTGCCATCCAATTGAGATTAATTTAGTCAGTTAAGGAAAACACCGAGCATTGTGATCTGAATCAAAATTTCCCTGATAATTAGAGATCGCATGCTCAAATTTGTTGAAAATAATGCAATTGTGCTCATATCATAGCATGACATTAAGATTTTATTAAGGTGGAATCTAATTAAAGTGTGAAGCACCAGTGCTTTTCAGGAAGACAACAACTGCCAAACAAAGTGTTTTTTAAATTCGTGGTGACGAGGTAACCACAGAAAACCGTGGGTTCTCATTAATGCGATTGTGCAGTGCCTATATTTATAAAACGCCTATATTAAATTCATTATAATAATCAATGAATGAATGTTGTGCAATAAAGAAAAAATTTCATGTATTTTTCTTGTTGAAATTGAGCAATAGATACACAATTGTACAAAGTACTTAGAATCTAGGCCACTCACAGAATAAGAGGGTAATCATGGGTTACACTAATTCCAGATATCGGCCTGGAGGGGCGCTCAACTATTCAGGCTACTTGCAATAACAACGATGTTGAGTGTTGCACACATTTTTCAGCTGTAAGGAAAAAGAGGGTCTCCTTTCAGTGACTGAAGTCACACTAATAATGCTAAAAATTGGAGTAACTTAGCACCATATCCCAACACAAAAGGTATGCAGTTTATCTTCAAAGGTGGCTTTACTAAAATATCTAAATGAAAGGTTGAGATGATGTTAATGGTGTCATGGGTGAAGTTTTGTTTTACAAAGGAGTGATGGGTTAATAATACATCATGTTGAAGTCCAATGAAATTCATATGAGAGTGTTGTTACATAATGAGTCACGGTTATGTATTTACTTAGAGTCATGGGAAGATATGATGAGTTTTCTTAAGGTAAAATGTCAAAATCAAGTTAAAGTCATCAACTCCAGGTATCATTCAAAAGATATTTCTTATGTAGTGAAGTGAGTCGAATCAAGTCTTTGAAGTTTATTGATATAGCAAAGTCATGAAAAGTTTGGAGAGTTTTTTATATTAGGAGTCAAAGATGAAGAGTTTGACAAGTTGAGTCAAGGTCAAAGTTAAAGTTGAGGATGAAGTGTTAAAGTCAAAATTAAAGGTGTGTGATTGATATTACCCGAAACCTTTATCATTCTTTGTATTTAAAATATGTTGATATTGACTTTGTTTATAACTGTCATTGATGGTCTACAATTTCTTCTTTACCTGTTCTTGTAATTCATGCATATTGTCCATAAAATAATTTGCATCGACATTCTTCTTTCCTTTCAAATCCATCAATGCGACCAAATCTACCACACCTTTTGGAAACCATTCATAAACAATATGAAATGGACTCTTTCTTGTAGATCTATTCACCGAAACATAATATGCAAAATCATCTTGGGCTAATGCCAAATCCCATTGACTAGGATTCTCTCCACTTAAACTTATAAACACATTTCATAGACTCTTGTTCACTACTTTGGTCTGTGATCTAGGTAGATATCAGTGGCCACCCACCTTTTCCAACTGACTCAAAACAATTTTCTAGCAATTTTGGTAATTTACTATTTCTAGCAATTTTTCGGGTCCTGAACTTCCGGAGCCGTTTTGAAGCCCTAAACAACGTTTTTTGGGGAAACCAGGTGCAAAATAAAATAAAGTTCGATTTTTCCCAAACAAAAGTTGTATTCCTTGGATAGATCTTTCCAACAAGCTATCATGCACCCCAAACGAAGATCGTATGCCAAAGTTACGCCCCGGGGAAGTTGACATATCAACTACCCCCATCTGGGCCCGCAAACCTTTTGGCTTTTCATCTTCCGGGGTTAGGGTTTTGGATTTTCGTTATGTTAAAAAGGCCCTTAGAGCCTCATTGTAAAATCATCTTCTTGTGAATGTGAGTATCCATCACATCTCTTCTCAGAGATAAGCTACCACCATTCTAGCGAGTCTTTCACTCTGTATTTTTGCAGTTTCTGTACATTTATTTCATTAATAGAAATCGTGTATTACTGTATCTTTGTGTTTATGGATGCATATCTGATACATTTATGTTATATTGTTGGATATCTGATATATCTTTGTATATTTCTTTATTATATCTCCGCTCTAATTTTGTGTCGAAAATAAATCTAGATCAGTGGTATCAGAGCAGGTTGCTCTTGATCATTTTTCAGTGCATGTCCCCGACGAGGTCTGAGTATAGAAAGTTGGGTCTCGAGATTATCTCTGTTGAGGACAATCTCTTTCGCACACCTAAGAAACCCTCAATGGTGAAAGAAAATAAAAACAACGAAGCAGACGATTCTATCAATCTGTTGCTTGAGCAAGCTCTCACACGACAGAGGGACGAAATGATGGAGAAATTTTCCCACATACTTCAATGCCTGTCGATAGCATCAGACACATATTCATCAAGTGGCCACTTTGGAGGCACCTCGCCTTTTAAGGTACATGTCAATTTTGATATTCCTATATATGAAGGTCAGATAGATGCGGATGCCCTAGATAAATGGTTAAATATGTTAGAAGGATATTTCTCTGTTCACAATTTTTCGGACAGATAAAAGATCATATTCGCACTCCTTAAGGCTCTCTCCCATGTCAAACATTGGTGGGAAACTTACTGGGAGCAAAGTTCCATAGAGGAGTCTGGAATATATGGGGTCGAGCCCATGTGAGATTTTTTTGTGGATGCGGTAAAGGAACAATATTACCCTGTTGGAAACTATGAGGACCAGTACATGAGATGGACCACACTACAACAAGAGAGGGGCCAAGCAGTTCCAAAGTTCACCAATACCTTCCATACCTTGTGCACCAAGCTGGGTATCAAAGACTCTGAACGCCATTTGGTTCTAAAATACCATGGGGCTCTACACAAATACTTCCAAACTGAAATGGATTTTCTAGACATCTCATCACTTGGTGCTGCTTATAGATATGTTGTTAAAATCGAGCAGAAATTTAAGCACCAGAACAAATAGAAGTTCGAGTCTGCAAATCCGAAACAACCAAAGTATGACAAAAATGGCCCTAACAAACAGTCTTTTGAAAACCCGTCCAAGCCACATGAAAAGAAGGGTCATGGGAAGACAAAGAAGGACACCGAAAAATGGTGCAATTTCCACAAAATCCCCTGGCACAACACCGATGAATGTCGCTCAAAATAGTCATTGGTGGCTGAGATCAAAGACAAACAACCAAACCCTGATTATGAATCTGATTATGAAAATAATGGTAAAAGACAGAACATCGACGCAGACCCCATTGTTATTGTTGCGACTGCAACAATTCAACCAGAAGAACCAACAGATCCTGAAGAGGAGGAGCACCTTTTTCATTCACAGATGTGGGTGAAGGGGACCCCGCTTCATTTTATTGTTGATATCGGAAGCCAGAAGAACCTCATCTCATCAGAGGTCGTCAAACAGTTGGGATTGTTGACAACACCACACTCACAAACATACAACATCGGGTGGCTTTGCCAAGGACGATATCTTCGTGTCAGCCAGCAGTGTCGACTATCATACAACATCCATCCCTTCAAGGATGAGGTATTATGTGATATTTCCCCATTGGATGTCTGTGATGTTTTGTTGGGCTAGCCATATATGTGGACGCACCATGCTATTTATGAGTCTCGACCCCGTACTATCATTGTTACTTTGGGGGGTCATCTCTACAGAATACCAGAGGTAATTCTGACTATTGTCCCACCAAAAAAGTGTTTCAAGGTAGTATCTCATACTACAAAATTTATCTTTTTCAAAATCTATTCAAAAGGAGAACATAAGGATATTGAAACCACTACAGCCTCGGCCCAAGCACCTTCTATCCAACACAAGCAGGATGACAAGGTTGCAACAAAGTGCAAAGATTCCTTCTACACACAGTCATCTCATGTAGACGGACTGGTTAAAAAGGACCAACCCTTCCAGACACAAGTTCATGAGAGCCTTCAACAAGCTAAGCAACACAACTTCTCCAACAAGGCAAGCAGCTCACCAAGATTTAGACTCAACAAACGCTTCCCCCTCTTCCCTGAGAACTCAACGCAATGGAGACCATTGCTTCCTAAGGAGGGAGGATTGATCCAAGTGGATATCAGTGGCCACCCACCTTTTCTTTTGGCTCAAAACAGTTTTCTGGCAATTTTGGTAATTTACTATTTTTAGCAGTTTTTTGGGTCCTGAACTTCCAGAGCCATTTTGAGGCCCTAAATGACATTTTTTGGGAAAAATTGGAGAAACATGGATCTAAATCCATGTTTCTCACACAAAAGTTGTAGCCCTCGGATAGATCTTTCCAACGAGCTATCGTTCACCCCAAACGAAGATTGTATGCCAAAGTTACACCCCGGGGAAGTTGACGTATTGACTACCCCCATCGAGGCCCGCAAACCTTTTGGATTTTCATCTTTCGGGGTTAGAGTTTTGGATTTTCCTTATGTTAAAAAGGCCCTTAGAGCCTCATTGTAAAATTATCTTCTTGTGAATGTGAGTAACTGTCACATCTCTTCTTAGAGATAAGTTGCCACCATTCTAGCGAGTCTTTCACGTTGTATTTTTGCAGTTTTTGTACATTTATTTCATTAATAGAAATTGTGTATTACTGTATCTTTGTGTTTATGGTTGCATCTCTAATACATTTATGTTATATTGTTGGATATCCGATATATCTCTGTATATTTCTTTACTGTATCTCTGCTCTCATTTCGTGCCAACAATAAATCTGGATCAGTCTGACCATCCGTTTGAGGATGATATGCCGATCTGTATAACAAATATGAGCCTAACGTTTTCCAGAGTGTCCAAAAATAACCAATAAATTTGGTATCATGATCTGAAGTAATACTCTGTGGCAGTCCATGCAATCTAACCACCTCCTAGAAAAAAATGAATCTTCCTCATTAGCATCACTAGTCTTTTTACATTCTACAAAGTGTGCCATTTTTGAAAATCTATCCACAACTACCATTGTTGAATCATATTTCCTCCGGTTCATAGGTAACCCTAAGACAAAATCCATATTGATATCCTCCCAAGGTCCTTTGGGTACTGGCAATGGAGCATAGAATCTCATGTTCTGACTTTTTCCTTTGGCCAGTTGACATATTCTACAACCTTTAACAAACTTTTGGACATCTTTATTAATGCCAGACCAAAAATATCTCTCCTTCACCAAGGTTGCGGTTTTATCCAAACCAAAATGTCCTCCTAAACCACCAATATGAAACTCTTTAATGGGATTCAACCGTATGGAACTTATGGGAATACACAACTGATGGTTTTTAAACAAAAACCCCTCTTGGATATGGTAGTCCAGATATGGTGTTCTGTCTAAACTAAAAGGCTCCATCCACACCTTCCAAGTTTATGAGAAATATGCATCTTCTTCATACAATGTCTTTAGACAATTCAGAATTGCCACTTCTACCGACATGGTATTTAGTAATGTTGTCCTTTGACTTAATGCATTAACTATCTTATTAGACTTCCCGAACCTGTGTTTCAACACAAAATAATAACTTTGCAAGAATTCTACCCATTTAGTATGCTTTTGATTCAACTTACCTTGGCTATTAATGTACTGCAGAGCTTTGTGATCCATGAACAAGACAAACTCCTTTGATAGTAGATAATGTCACCATTTCTTCAAGGCTTGCACAATAGCATAACATTCCTGATAATAAACAAAGTACTTCTTTATGGACTCGTTCAACTTCTTGCTGAAAAATGTAATGGGTCTATCTTCTTGACTTAGAACTGCTCCAATTGTTGTTCTGCTAGTGTCACAATCAACCCGAGACACTTTGTTAAAATTTGGTAATGCCAATACTAGCTGTGTTGTTACCCTCTTCTTCAATTCTTCAAATGACTTCTCTGTTGATGCATTCCACTAAAACACTCCCTTCTTCATACATTATGTAAGAGGCACACATATTTGGCTAAAGTTCCTAATGAATTTTCGATAGAAGCCTACCAATCCATGGAAGCTCCTCACATTGAATGTCCATCTTGGTGTTGGCTATTCAATAATATCCTTCACTTTCTCAGGTTCCATTTTAAGTCTTTCTTTTGAAACCATGAAGCCCAGGTACACCAATTCTTGCTGCATGAATTTACACTTCTTCAGGCTTATCAACAGTTTCTCATCCTTCAAGCACTATAGTACTTCCCTCACATGCTAAAAATGTTGTGTTCTACTCTTGCTAAAAATAAGTATATCATCCAAATATACAACCATGAACTTACCCAAAAATGGCTTCAAGAATTCGTTCACCAATCTCATGAATGTGTTGGGCGCATTGATTAGTCTGAATGACATCACTAACCATCCAAACAATCCATCTTTCATCTTTTATGCAGTCTTCCATTCATCACCTTCTCTGATTCGAATATGGTGATAACCACTGTTACACATTATTTTCTTCATCCCTATGATTGTTAATGATGTAAACCTATCTATTTCCTTTAGAGGGGTCACAGTGGCCTGAGTTCCTGAAGAGAGAAGGAAGAAGAACTTTTCCTGAGGAAAAAAAGTTACATTTTCCTATGTAAAAACCTTATAAAGAGAAATGTCCGCAGGTTGCTATATAGGCAGGGTGCGGGAATGACTAATTTCCGTAGGTTTCTATATAGACAGGGTGTGAACAGTCCGCAGGTTACTATATAGCTAGGGTGCGGACATTCCAGCACGTGGGAAAAACGTACGGTTTCTCAAATTTTCTAGAAGGAGAAGCTTCTTGGGTGAGGTGGCATCCGAATAGTTTGGATCTTACTCGCTTTCATGATTTAGTGGGATCATCCTAACCTCCTCACCTTATCTTCTTCAGCTTATAAAAGGAGAGGAATTCTCATGGAGAAAGTTAGCTTTGGTGAGCTTTGGTGAGCTTGAGCTTGGTTCTTGGTTGTGGTTCTTTGGCTTGGAATTATTAGCTTGGTTGGAGTGGCTTTGAGATTTGCTTTGTCAAGATAGATTGTGAGCAGCTATCAGATCTATGGTCTCAGAATTCTTGGAGTCAAAGTGTGTGGGGAATGAAGGACAGTTGGAAGGGTCCTTACGAAATCAAGGCAATGGTTGTAATCTCTCTTTCACATTTAATATGATACAGTAATATGTTTCTTTCCCATAAAGTTAGATTTACTTTATTACATAACTCCTTGATCATATGTATAGATTAGATATTGAATATATTATTTGCTTTCACTTCGGTTGGTTTGTGCTGTTTTGATATTGACCGCACAAGAGCACTGGAGTGAAGCAAGGAACAACAGAGACCAAGGAAGTGATTACAAGGTACATATATTCTTCTCACTTCCAATTTAATTAAATAGTTAGATCTAGGGAAAGCGGTATATTCTGTCATGTTTTGTTCTAGAGCCAGGTGGATCTAGGGAGATCGGTTTGTGTCCGCACTTACGGATTTATCCAATAACAACCACACTTCAATTCAATTTTTGTAAAATATTTTGAACCACTTAGGTAATCCATAAGGTCATCCATTATGGGAAATGGAAACTAATACTTGATAGTGATATTGTTTATAGCACATGAATCAGTACACATTCACCATTCCCCTGTCTTCTTAGGCATCAACACTGATGGTACTATGCAAGGGATCAAACTCTCATGAAACAACCATTGGTCAAGCAATTCCTGCATTTTACGATTCACCTCTTCACTCTCTGATGGAGTCATTCAGTGAGGTGATTTATTTGGAAAATTTGATCATGGGATTGGATCGATCTGGTGTGATATACTATGCAAAGGGGGTAACCAAGTGGGTAATTCCTCTGCAACAATTTCTTTAAAATCTTCCAACATACATTGGATCTCTACTGGTA
>ML809932.1:9030-19295 GCA_009831015.1 Picea engelmannii
TCCGCTTCTAGAAGGATCTTCCTCTAGATGTTTCTTTTTAGTATAAATAGGAGTCGAGGGTATGAGAACCCTAGCTTGGATATTATTGTAACAGAGTGCTGCTCGATTGGAGGTTGCCCCCTCGAAGAGGCCTGTGAACATTGATATCTGATTCAAAGTGTTATTTATGTTGCTATTTCGTATCTCATTTCTGTGTATTGTGAAGATTATGCTGGATATTTTACTGTTATTCTGTCATTTCTAGCATTTCGTTTTTGTTCTGCATATTTTATATATCTGGTATCTTGCATAGATAGTGGTTTTCTTGGTTTATCTTGTAAGAAATTTTCTAGTGTGTGCTTGGTTTTCAACGTTGTTGGCCCTCGACCAAGTTTTGGGAGAACCTTGGTCACGTTTGACCATTTTTGTGACTTCGATAGGTTGGTCGAAGACAGAGTGCCCAAGTAAAGCGGAGATTGCAGGATCTCGCTCTTTTTGAGGGATTTTTGGGTTTTAGGGTTTATGTAACGGGTATGGGATGTCGGCCCATGGGTCTTACCCATGTTTAGGCCCTTTTTGTAATATATAAATAAGTAGCTAGACGATGTAAGAAGTAGACCTAGTATGCTGATGTCTTAGTGATAATGTTAGCTATGTGCAATAAGATGTGTTAAGGCTTGCAGAGCTAAGTGCAAGCGTTTTGTAAGTGATTTGTGCACAGACTATGTAAAGGCTTTGTTCTATGCCAAACTCAGGGAAGGAGGATCTGGTGAGGTTCTCACATATCTCCTATCCTTGAAGAGTTGGATCTATGGCTTGGTGCATGTAAGAAGATTGGAAGAAGCTAATAAAGAAGGAGAAGAGTCGGTGGACGTAGCCCCACACTGGGGTGAACCATGTATATCATGTGTTATTGTGATTTGTGTAATGTGTTCATGGTCTTTATGTTTCTATTTTCTTAGCGCTAATTGATGAATGCATTTGATGTAGTAGCTTAGTGCTTAATAATGTGAATGAATGCTAGATCTGAGTTAATGTTATATGCTAAGTGAATGAAAGTGTTAGATATTGCTTATTACTACGTTGATCTAGATCTAGGGTGTAACTTGCGATGTGAATAAAGGCTAAAGAGTAATTAATGTTAATTGCTAAGTGCTTTGTTAGGTATTGTGATCACAGATCTATGTCCTAGCTAGGTTGTAGACACTTGAGTCCTACAACCCCCCTGCCTCTACCTCGGGTGAGACTTCATCTGCTTTGTAGGTGTTGTCGAAAGGGTCGGTAGTTAGGGTTTTGTTGGTGCATTGTTGTAGCGTTGAACCTTGGGTCTACCCCTGTGCCAACAAATGGTTCCTTTGTCAGGACTTGAAAATATGATTGTTGGGAACTAAAAGAAAGAAAAATCTATGACTGTAGATCTATTATTGTAGTGCGCAGTATTCTACTTGTCTTGTGAAGCTCTGTGCTAAGAAGGGAACTAGATATGAAGAAAAGAGGTAAGATCTTAAAGATTTTTGCTATGGTAAAGGTAAGATAAGTGGAAATTTCTATTTTGAAAGTACGGATTTAGGTATGTTTGATAGATTTTGTCCTAGTCTGAAAACTAGGGCACAGCTAGAAGAAATAATATTTGATATGAATAAATTTGATAAAGATAGTGAAAAATATGTTATTCCTATGCATAGAAAGAATTTTTGGACTAACAAGTGGATGTCGGATCCTAGAAAGAATTTTCTGCAGGTCTAGCATTGTGATCCCAATACACAATACGGAAAAGGTTGGGGATCGTTCAAGAGAAAGGGAGGATTGACACTATGTTATCGTTGTAGAAGACCGAGACATCTTGCTAAGGAATGCCTTGGTGTAGGTCCTACTTTCCTTTGTTGTAAAGCTATTGGACATGAGGTTTTGGATTTCCCTAGAATGATTGATAAAGTTAAAAAGATGAACATGAGACACGAAAACCATGAGTAAGGTCAAGAGACTAAGAATATGCTAGAGCACCAGAAAGAATCAAAGACTATATTATTTTAGATGAAAGAAACATTGAGTGATCACAGAGACATCAATTTACCAGAGATCTTAAAAGAGAAGGAGTGCATAGAAACAAGAATAGGAGACTTCGACATAGACTATGTATTGGATGACGAAACACAGGTGAATCTTATTCCATAGAGTACTTGGGAAATTTTGGGAAAGCCAACTATGGTTCTGTTATCACATTTATTTGTAAAGGGAGGTGTTTCCCTAAGAAGTTGGCATTTTGGTAAAAAGAGGCAAGAAATGGGCTAAAAACCCACTTATCCTAAGTTTTGTGTGTGCAGGTGCGTCACTCTAAGGAACACGTGGATCTGAGTGGTCGAGATATGTGCGCTCAAATCTACGGTGTAGGATCCATATCGAACCACCCCCAACGTTCTACCTTTAACGGGGGGGTCCAATTTGATGGTTTTTGAATGTGGGCCCCACACTTTCATGGCTC
Source organism: Picea engelmannii (assembly GCA_009831015.1). Classification (NCBI taxonomy): domain Eukaryota; kingdom Viridiplantae; phylum Streptophyta; class Pinopsida; order Pinales; family Pinaceae; genus Picea; species Picea engelmannii. The sequence goes on from ML809932.1 coordinate 11,492, forward strand.
CTCCTCATGAACTCAGACCCACCCCCCCCACCCCAAAATTTACTGCTTACCACTCTCCCTCCCCTCCAAGTAGACCACTTACCACTCCCGCTTACCGCTCCATCCTCCTACTGCCATCTGTCCCCCACTCCATCTCTCTCCTCTGCCTATCACATCTCTTGCTCCCCCTCATCCTTTTGTTGCAGCACACATGTCCTCCCACCATCTCCTGCCTTGTGTTATCCCCTCGTACTCCATCTCACCTCCATCTAGGCAGGTTGTCCCCACTACGCTTACTACCATAGTCTCTCTTCTGCCTCTGCATCATGGTCCCATGCCACTTAACCTTTTCCCTATCACACCTTAGCACACACTTCTTCTGCCACCCTCACCTTCCCAATCACCTTTCCTCTATCATGCATGTCCACCTGGCCATTCCTCCTCCACTGATTCCACTCTAGTCACGCCAAGCACCCTTTCCCCGTCATTTTTATCCAAATCCACCAACTGGGTTCCCTTATAATGGTCCAACTAAGCAGCCGACAGCCAAAGGAAAACTACCACGTCCTTCAGGTGAATAGTTGACTCGTGCCTCTCAAATCCTAATGCAACAGTTAATGTAAATAAGGAAGGTGGGTGAGACATCATCTCCTTCCTTAAATAGAAGGCTAGTGTTGGCCCTTGACCAAGTTTTGAGGAACACTTGGTCATATTTGACCCTTTTTGGACTTCGACAACCTGCCAAAGATGGAGCGCCAGGCAAAGTAGAGATCATGGGATCTTGGTCCACTTTTGGGCCATGTTAGGGTTTTGGGTTAATGTAATGGGATAGGGATGTCGGCCCATGGGTTTACCCATGTTTAGGCCTATTTTGTAAAGTATAAATAAGTAGCTAGGCAATGTAAGAGAGGGAAATAAGCTAAGTGCTAGTAAAGGCTTTGTGTATACTGTATGACCAACTTGAAGAGCTGAGTGAAAGTGTTGTAAGTGTTGAGTGCATGGATTCTAAGAAGGCTCTGTGCCATATCTACTCAGGGAAGGAGGATCTGGCGAGGTGTGCACAGATATCTTGTCCTATGTGGAGTACAAGTTTGAGCTCTGTGTTGTAACCAGTTTGACAAAAGATAATAAAGAAGAAGAAGACTTTCTGTACGTAGCCCCAGGGTGGGGGTGAACCATAGTAAACCTGTGTGTTTTGCTTGGTGCCTCGACCTAATGTGTTTATCTCTTCCCATGTGTTGTGATTTGATATGATTATGCTATGTGCTTTGATATGATACACTTAGATATATCTACTTTGCTTTGTGCTTCTTAGATGTATGGGTGTAGATATGACATATATGAAAGTGTTGAGTGCTAGACCTATTTTGTTGTTGCTAAGTGCTAACTTAACCTAGTTCTATGTGAATTTTGTGGTGCTCTGTGCCATCTGTGGAGTGACATGAGGATTAAGTACAGATGGATGATCTATGCTAAAATGTTTGCTAAGTGTTAGAATCACATATCTGTCTCCCAGCTAAGGTTGAAGACACCTGAGTCTTGCAACCACCCCTTCCTCTACCTCGGGTGAGACTTCATCTGCTTCGTAGGTGTTGCTGAAAGGGCTGGTAGTTAGGGTTTTATTGGTGCATTGTTGAAGTGTTGAACCCTGGGTCTGCCCCTATGCCAACAATTGGTTCCATTTTCGGGACATTAAATTGTGATTGCTGGGAACTGAGGAAGAAGAAACTTTGTGCAAAAGGAATCTTTGTGCGTAGATATGTTGCCCTAGTGCACATATTTTTACTCGACCTATGAATATTTGTTGTTATAACCCTAAATTGCATCACACATGCTTAGCTGGCATCAAGCCAACTCATATCCTTTCTTTGCCGAAAACACTGCTGACCAACTCTTTGAAAATCCTCTTGAATAAAGGCCCATGCGCCCTAACTCACTACTGCATGCGTGTACACATTGGCTGACCCAAAATATCCCACGTGGACCGACAAAAGAATGAAAATAGGAAAGTTTCCAACAGACCAAAAAGTTATGGGTGGGTTAACTGAAAATCCCGGCCATGCATGGCCGAGGGTTCGTCCAAATACCTAGATCCTTCTAGCCTATAAAAGAAGGGGTAGGGCTACCATTTGGAAGGAGGAAAAATATAGCAAAGAAACTCTGCCCATTTATGCATTCCATTGTCCCAACCCTTTAGCCTTTCCTAATGCCAAAGGAGATTTAAAGCAAAGAAGTTGAAGGACAGAAGAAGAGGAGCCCAGGATCAGGTTCAAGGAGCGGTGGTCGGTCTCAACTTTTGTAAGTTGACTCATTTTAAGTAATAAAGAGAATTCTTTTCCCGTCCCAATTCATGAACTTTTTATGGTTTGATTAGTTTATGTTTGATTTCTAACCCGTTAGTATATAATTAGCATGCATGCATAGTTGTTGCTCATCTTGAATGCAGGTCAGCTTTGGAAGGAGCATTCCGAACAAGTAATCAAGCACAACGGAGGATCGACATCAAACGTTGGTAATGAGGTAGGTTGATCTTTCCATGCATTTACTAAGAAAAGGGGATTTAAATCTAGGGATGAAGGTATAAAGTAATTTCTATTCGGTCATATCTGCATGCAAAGTCTGAACTCTATTTGCTAGTCCATAGGGTGTTTTTCCCCAACAACAGAATTGGTGACCATACTAGGGAGAATCTCTAGGGTTCCTGGAATTTTATTTAGTTTTTGGGTAGTTTAAAGACTAGTTTTTTCTTGCCTGTCTTTTCTTTTCGTTTCTGTAAAGTCTGAGCTAGCAGGGAGTCTAGTTTTCCATACTAGCTTTCCCTGACTTTTTCTTGACTGTATTTTTTGAGACCCACAGAGGTACATGTGGCCTGCACAAGGCCTGCACGTGTGTACACATGCCCTATCCTCTTACATCCCGCATGTGAACACTAGTTGTAGAGATAGCAGTAGCGTTTAGGAGTTCAGAGAACCTCAAAGGCAGTCCTCCTCTTCCCTGTCAGAATCACATATTCTCGGGGGCTTTTCTGGAATTCTGTCTGAGTCTTGTTTGCTAACAGTCCTATCTCATATTGTTTTTGCCTTATTATTTTTTCCTTGCATTATTTTTTTTTCTGTTAGAAAGAGTATCCAAACCTTCAAGGGATCCTGGTTATCAATACCATAGGTCTCTTCCTAGTTTGGTCTGTTTGTTTTCATTTTTTCTTAGAGTTTAGATATACACATGGCCTGTACAAGGTTAGCCCGCATGTACACGCCCTCTGTCTCTGTTCAGCACGCATTCACACGCGTGTTGTTTGAGTAACAATCACGTGCTTGTACAGGCTACTTTTTGTTCAAGGTGAGGCAGTCATCCCCTCCTTTGATAAGAAGTATTCCTCTCAGGTGTTTGAATATATGTTTGAATAGTCAGTAGCTTAGGATTATTTTTACCCTTAGCTTTCTTTTTCTCATTTAAAACGTTGTCAAAAAAATAAAATATAAAATTTTATGGTTTTTAGACAGGTGTGAGAGTCATTGTTTTTACAATTGTTATTATGTGATTTTTTAATCTGATTCTTTGCGATCTTCACTTTAAGCTAGAATTGTTTTTCTTGGTTTTTTGCTTGTCGCTATTTTCCCTTTCTTACTTTACTAGCACTTAAATAAATTAAAAAATCTCTTTTCATTTTCTTCTTGGTTGAAGAGTGTGTTTCTGCATCATTAGATAGGGAAAAGTCTTTTATTTCATAAGTTTTTGTAGTTCAATTAGATCATACGTAGCTCATAGTCGAGTGAAATTCCTTTGAGTTTGCTGTCCAAAATCTTAGAATAGTTAAAAAAATCTTTCTTTTGAAAAGTTGTTGAAATTTTGCATTCAGTAAAAGTTTTGTTTCGAGCTTTTTTATTCATTTTTTTCTTTCGTCTTTTACACATCATTTGTTTCACCCTCATACGCCTTGACGTAAGACAAATCCATAAAATTAACGCTAAATTTAAAATCTACTAGACTTTTATGTTTCTAGGGTTCACAAACTAGTTCAGGACTAGGGCCTTGGATTAGGTTGGAGAGGAAACTCTTCAAGGCCATTTAAAATCAAAAATTGGATTATGAGATAGCGAGTGTTTAAGTCCAGTTTCATGGAAGTTATCTGGGAACCCCCTCTAACACATGGGATAAACACGAGGTCGCGTGTGGAAAAGTAGTGGAGATAAACCCTCCAAAGTCGGACCAATCGTAGTGGAGAACACATATAGAGGGATTGTTTTGGGATTCCGTCGTTTGCATTTTCCACGGGGCTTCATGGGTCTTGAATCTGTTCGAGGTCCTCAGTTATCTTTCAGACCATTTTCTCTCGATACCCTTGACAGGTTTTGGGCTCGATACCCTGCTCATTGTCGTCTACCCAACTTTCGACTATACCTTCCTGGTGACTGTTCGCGTGCTGGCAACCTAGTTGCCAATATTTGTTAGGGACATACACAGGTGACTGCAGGGGTATACCATAGTACCTAGGATGGACATCGGGCCATGCTTTGCAGAGTATACCCAGAGGGTGCTTCCGTGTTCGAGTTTCACTTGCACCGGTAAGTTTCTCTAGTGTTGGCTGTTGTAACTATTCTTCCAATTAATTTAGTGTTTGCTTGTCTTACCTTCTAGGGACTTTTTTCTTAGCGTGTGTTACTTTTGAGCGTTTAGACTACCTTAGAGTGTCTTTGATTTCTCACACAGTGGAGGATCCTGAGCTCCTCCAGCCACAAAGGCTTCTTGGCTTGTTGTCGGTTACACTGGAGCCACCCCTACCACCATTAAGGTGGAAGCTAGACCAACAAGGGTCTTTTGAAGCGACCGGGTTACAAACCATTGTGCCCGAACAACACTCGGAGGAATCGACCATTTTGGACCTTGAAGCAACCGCTATTGGCTTGATTGAAACCCCAACCACTGATCACTTGGCATCTTTTATTGTACCAATTCAATTTCACGAGCGCCAGATAGTGTTGCACACATAAATGGAAACAAATGTTGTTACTTCTTCTAGGAATTCTTCAATTCCCACCATGGTTGTCACCATAGGAGAGTCATCTCCTAACCTATCATTGTCGGTCTGAGCCACCATGTTCTCGACTACAACTACATTGCACAGTTTCCCGAACCCGTCTTTGGCGGCGGCCACAACCCCTCTTCACCTAGTGAGATAGGCCCTCCGTTCTCATACGGTATGCCTAGTTCGGCTACAAGTCCTGTACTTTCCTACTCCACCTTACAGACTATGGGTCTGGGGGTAGGGAGCTCTAGCGCTCCTGTGCAAGGTCACATGGGGGGCACTCCTATCCCTTTTAACACCTTTCCTTATGGAGGAGGTCATATCCCTCCTTCATCCCCTTCGCTTGGTGGCTCGCATCAGCAGTCCGTCGGGCAACCTACACACAATAGTTTATTTGGAGCGAGTAGTCAAGGACCACCTTCGCATAGTATGCCGGTAGGTTCAACAACATTTTCTTGGAATGGAACATTTGATAACAACACCTTCTCATCAGTCACTTTCTCGACTGGGGGAAACCCCATTTTTGGACAATCTACTCCTATGCAGGGTACTATTCCTGCACAGGGGACAAACCTAGCAGGACCTTGGAATTCAGGGCAAGGATCTGTTCCCTCCTCCGGAATGTTGATCTAGGGTAATTCTTTCCACAATCAATGGAACCCCAGACAAACTACTATGCCTATCCCCATGGGACCGGCATGGGGTAACCCTTCCCAAAGTCCTTCGAATACATTGCATGCCCATCAATCTATGTCCTATTTGGGAAATCAGTCGATGATGTCTCTACAGATGAAAAATCCTTACATTGGCCAGGGCCGTGGTTTTCACCAGAATCCGGGCCAGAAGCCAAACTTTTCCTGGAAACCTGGTGCCAATCAAACTCTAGGTCCCTTTTTCCCCGGTTATCAGCAACAACCCAAACTACCATTCCTGGTGACTTTACACTTGCCAAATTTGACGAGGTTGTTTAATGACCCCATTTGTCACAATCCACGTTGGCCTCCTATGTCGACGAAGTTTCCTTCAGACATTATAAAGTTCAAAGCCAAGACTAATGAAGCTCCAGGAGATCATGTGACTACCTTTCATCTTTGGTGATCATCTAACTCCTTGAAAGATGACTCCATACAGTTGTGATTATTTCAACGTACTCTCATTGGGAGTGCCTCGAAATGGTACATTGAGCTCGATCGCTCAAGATACTCTTCTTTTGGCGAGATGGCTATGGATTTCCTTAACCATTTCCAGTTACCTGTGAGATACGATGCTGGCACAGAGCTGCTCGCTAATTTCGAACAGACAACAATGGACCATATCTCTGATCACATTCGAGAATGGAGACGCCGGAAGAGTTTAATCAAAGTACCAGTCCCACCAGCATTCCTTCTTGAGTGGTTCTTTAAGTCTTTGGTCCCGCAGTTATCCAAAGACATCGCAACATCTGGATTTTTCTCTGAAGAAGACGCCATCATGAGGGCTCAACAGTTTGAGCTCATCTATTCTCAGTCTGGTTTATTATACAACATCTTGCCAGATGCGCGATGTTCAATACTGGATAAAACTAGACATAGAGCTGGACCGCATGTCGATGGTATCGTCGGTTCAGCACAAACTAAGCCTACTGAGAAATTGACAAAGCAGTTGCAACAGTTATCCATACAACACACAGTGGCCAGACAAACTACTGCTTTGGCTACTCCCCCTACCCAAACATCAGAATTACACACAGTGCAGTCGACTAACCTAAAGGCCACCCAGTAGCCTGAAGGGAAGAAAAAACAACGAAATAAGGGTAAAGGGGATAAAAAACCCAACGATAATGATGGTGGGGACTATACTGAAAAATGGAAGGCGAGGTATCCTTGCAACTTGTGCGCAGAAGACCAACCGACCCATCTATGTCCTCGACTTGCAGAGGCCCAAAAGTTTTTCACATAGCAACAGCAGGCGGTGTTGACGAACCCATTTCAGCATGGGAAAAATCTAACTCAAGCCTCTGCAAGTAAGAAAGGGGGCAGCCAAGCAAATTGCCCGCCTCTAAACAACCCCGTACTCACGAACGTATATATGGTTAGGGGTGATGCTTTCATATCGACTAGAGCGCATGACTATAGTAAACCAAGTGCTTCTGAGAAGGGTAAAGAAGTTGATCTCCCATCTCTTCCTCTATAGATTGAGAAGACATTGGGAGAAACAATGACACGCATTCCAAAAGGTGCATTTAAAAAGGCTTCTCATAACCCAAACGCAAGGGCCACCCAGAACTACTCTGTGGTGGAAGATTTATCACAAACCCCTTGTGCGATGTCTGCTTTGGAGGTCCTCCAAAGTTTCCCTTCTCAGAGGAAAGATTTGTTAACCACTTTGGGCTCTATTGAGACTTGTAATCTACAAGATACGAGATCTAATAAATACGCAGAACAGAAATAAAATGCTAGGAATGGCAGAATAAGAGTAATATAATCATCATAATCATCCATAATAACACATAAATAATATGAGAACAACAACTGAAATAGCACTTTGATTCAGAAAGCAGTGTTCACAGGCCTCTTCAAGGGGGCAACCTCCAGTCGAGCAACACTTTGTTACAATAATCTCCAAGCTAGGGTTTTCATACCCTCGACCCTTATTTATACTAAATATGTCTATTAATAGAATCATCTAGAGGAAGATCCTTCTAGAAGCGGAAGCTTCTATTAGGTCTTCTTACATCCGCCTTATTCTATTTTATTGAAAGGTCTTATTAATATTGACCTTTATTACATCCGAATACATTGATCTACCTATGTGCGGGTT
>ML809932.1:19345-47974 GCA_009831015.1 Picea engelmannii
TGAAAGGTCTTATTAATATTGACCTTTATTACATCCGAATACATTGATCTACCTATGTGCGGGTTAGGACCTTAACATGTTCACCCCCTTAAAAACAGCCTTGTCCTCAAGGCTTGAGATGTGGAAACTGCTGCAGAATGGTAGTTGGTTCCCAAGTGGCATCTGCCGGAGTCATATCTTTCCACTATACTAGCACTTCCTTGATGGTTCTCTGACACAGGCGATGCTCACGCTGGTCCAAAACTGCTTCTGGCTATAGCCAAATAGATCCTTCTTCAGCTAACTCTGGAAGGTTGGCTTGAATTTGGCACCTAGTTCCAATCACCTTCTTCAAGCATGAAACATGAAAAACAGGATGTAGCTTCGACTGACTGGGAAAAGATAACTAATATGCGACTTGTCCCACATGCTTGAGAACTGTGTAAGGGCCATAAAATTTGGGTGCTAGCTTCTGACAATGCTCAGCCTTGAGGGAAGTTTGCTTATATGGTTGCAGTCTTAGAAACACCTGATCCCCTTCTGCAAATTGACCTTTGGAGCGACCTTGATCTTCTTGCTGCTTCATTATATTATGTGTCGTGACCAAGTTCTCTTTAAGGGTATGAAGGATATCCTCTCGGACTATAAGTGTTTTGTCAACCGCCTGGACCTTCGAGGTACCCGTTAAGTATGAGAGAAATGAAGGTGGCTTCTGTCCATATACCTTTTCAAAAGGAGTCATGCGAGTGGTTGTATGGTATGTAGTGTTGTACCACCATTTGGTGAGGATAACCATTGAGCCCACTGGTGTTGTTTTTCAAAGGCAAAGCACCTCTGATATGTTTCCAAACACTTGTTGACAACTTCCATTTGACCATCCGTCTGGGGATGATAAGATGAGTTGAGATGCAATTGTGTGCCTTGTAGCTTAAACAGTTCTTGCCAACAATTGCTTGTGAAAGTTGGGTCTCGATCAGAAACAATAGAGTGCGGCATGCCATGAAGCTTGAAGACCTGGTCCATGAAAATTTGACCTACCGTGGATGCAGTAAATGGGTGGTGAAGAGCACAAAAATGAGCATACTTGGAAAGGCGATCCACCACCACCATTATGACCGATTTATCCCCCGATTTGGGTAAGCCTGTAATAAAGTCCATAGAGATATCCTTCCAAATAGCAGGGGGAATCGAAAGCGGTTGGAGGGTGCTTAGAGATTTGACTGTTTCTCCCTTGTTGCATTGACAAAACTCACATTCAGCGACAAATTTACAGATTTCTTGTTTCATACCATCCCAGAAAAAAGAACGTTTGACTTGGTCATATGTTTTGGTGAACCCTGAGTGCCCCGCTGTGGGTGTAGCATGAAGCTCAGAAAGTACCGTGGATTTGATCTTGGATTGTTTACTTAAATACAAGCAGCCTTTGTATCGAAGCTCATCCTGGAGCCAGGAGTACCCTGGGGGAGCCAGAGCCTTGTTCTGCAGTTGTTGGATCAGATGTGAACGTTTGGGATCTTGAAGCCATTCCTGGCGCACAGCTTGGAGCCAATTGGGTACAATGAAGGAAAGAGAAAAAAAGGATCCTTTGTCTTTATATTTCCGAGACAATGCATCCACCATGACATTGTCTTTGCCCTTCTTGTAAATGATCTCATAATCATATCCAAAGAACTTAGTCACCCATTTTTGTTGCTCTTGGGAGGAAATGCATTGTTCCAGAAAGTACTTGAGGCTTTGATGGTCGGTCTTAATTTGGAAGCGTTGCCCCAAGTGATAAGGATGCCATAGCTCAATGGCATGCAGAATCGTCAACATTTATTTTTCATAAATGGGTTTTCCCAGATTCCTTTCAGACAGTTGCTTGCTAGTGAAGGCCAATGGTTGACCTGCTTGCATAACAACAACGTCGATTCCTTTCCCTGAGGCATCACATTCCAACACAAAGGTATTTTTGAAATTGGGAAGGGCCAGAACCGGAGTGGTGCACATGGCCATCTTCAAGCTTTGAAAATATTGAGCAGCTGCTGGAGTCCAAGTGAAAGAGTTCTTTTTTAGGAGAGTCATGAGAGGTACTACAATCTTTCTGTAGTTCTTAACGAACTTGCGATAATACCCTATTAGGCCAAAAAATCCATGCAATATTTTGAGAGTCTTTGGGTGCGACCAGTCTTGCATAGCTTCAATCTTTTTCGGATCCAACCTAACGCCATCCTTTCCCACCAGATGACCCAAGTATTCTACTTCTGAGGCACCAAAAGCACATTTGGACTGTTTCAGGAAAAGTTGGTGCTGAGAGAGTAGGCAGAGAACTTGATCCACATGAGTAAGATGGTATGTCCAGGTTTTTCTATAGATGAGTATATCATCAAAAAAAACTAAGACAAAATGACGAAGAAAAGGGTGAAAGACATGGTTCATGAGGCTCTGGAAGGTGGAGGGGGTGTTACACAATCCAAAGGGCATGACCAAAAACTCATAGTGTCCCTCATGAGTGCAAAAGGTGGTCTTGGGAATGTCGGCCTCTTTCATACATATCTGGTGATAGCCCGAGCAAAGATCAAGTTTGGTAAATAATTGGGCACCACTCAATTCATCCAAGAGGTCATCAATGACAGGATTGGGAAATTTGTCTTTGATGGTCAGTTTGTTGAGAGCACGGAAGTTAGGACACATTCTCTAAGAACCTTCTTTCTTCAGTACCATGATGACTGGAGACAAGTAAGGGCTCGTACTAGGATGAATGATGCCTGCAGTAAGGAGTTCCTGGACCATTTTTTCAATTTCATTTTTTTGTGCAAAGGGGTGGCGATATGGACGGATATTGGGGGGAAGGCTTCCTGGGACAAGGGGAATGGAATGATCATAAACACTGCAGAAAGGAGGGAGTCATTGGGGAGTGGAAAATACCATTTGATGTTTAGAAAGGAGGGCTTGGAGGTCTTGGGGCACTGGGGGTGTCTCTGTGGCTTGTATGGCGTGGAGTTGGGTAATGTCACCAAAATGACCTTTTTTTAGCAGTTTTTCCATGTGATGAGAACTGATGACCTCAGGTGAACCAACAATGATGCCTTGGAATTTATATTGGTGGTCTCCTTGGTCGAATTGCATGGTTAAGTTCTGAAAATCCATGAGAATGGGACTCAAATCCCTTAGTCAGTCTGCACCCAACACAATGTCGCAACCGCCCATGTCAATAGAAAACATATGGGATTTTAGGTGGTAGTCACCGATTTGGGGACGCACATTTTCACAGTGCCCACCACATTTCATAGAACCACCATTGGCAATCATGATTTGGAAATTGTTGACAACATGGATGTAGCAATGGGTTTCTTAGGAAATGTGGCGATGAATAAAATTGTGGGTGCTGCCACTATCAACCAGAATGATGACCTTTCAGTGCTTGACATAACCGATTAACTTGAGGGTTTGGGGGGAAGAGAAGTCGATGAGAGCATTGAGGGAAATGATCAGCTCCACTTCGGGAGGGTCAGAGGGAGGGTTTATGTCAGTGATTTCTGATGACTCGGGCACAAGGGGAGTGTCAACATCGTCTTCCGGAATATCCTTAGAGATGGCCATAAAAATCTTTTGTTCCTTACATTTGTGGCCTGGGAAATATTTGTCATCACAATTATAACAAAGGCCTTTGAGTTGGCGTTCAACCATTTCATCCCTGGTCAATTTTTGGATCTTTAATGGGGCGGAGGGAGTAGTGGGGTTTACTGGTTTAGGGCGAGGGATAAAGGAAGGCTTACAATTTTGAGAGGAAACAATTTTTTGTGCTTCTTTAGCTTTTTTAGTAGCCTCCACCCAAGTCGTAGGTCGAGCCATGAGGACATGGGCCCGAATCTCCTCCTTGAGGCCACTAATAAAACACTCTCGAAAGAAAGCATCAGTCATGCCCTCTGTTCGAAAAGCTAGGTGCTCAAATGAAACTATGAAGTCTTCTACAGTTCCTTATTGCTTCAATTTTGTCAAACGACCCAAATGGTTGGTGTCAGTGTCAAAGCATTCATAAATCTCAGTCACAAGCTGGGTCCAAGCAATATACCCTTGACGGGAAGTTTTTCTCCATTGCCACCATTGCCAACATTCTTGATCTAGATGGAGAACACCATATCGGAGTTTGGCCAAGTCATCTTTAATGTTGTAGAGAGAGAAATAATGTTCCATTTGGGTGACCCAACCAGTGGGGTCCGAGCCATCAAATTTTCTTGCATCCACTCGCGGAAGGCGTATGTCCCATTGAAAGTGATGGGGCTGAAAGGAATGGGAAGAAGTTTCACCTTCATTCTTTGTATGTGCATCAGGAAAAGAGTCATCGGTAAAGATCTTGAGTTTGGTGCAGAGTGATGCAAAGATAGATTCAAGCTAGGTGGTCAGTTCGTGTTTGACTTTCACCATTGCGGACTGTACGGATGAATTTATGGATGCATTTATGGTGATATTGATGGATGTATCATGGGAGGCAATAGTAGCACTGAGTTGTTTCACTTCTTATTGGGTCTTGAGGAAACTAGATTGCAAGGTGTTGAAGCGAAACTCCAGTTCTTGGCTACGGGTATGGGTCATGAGGATGGGTGAACTAAAAAGGGAGCGGTCGGGGTTAGAAATTTTTGCAGAAAAATGATATGGATGAATGTGATAAGGGAGAAGAGATGAATCTAATGGAATAGGTCTCAAATAATGGTGAAAAAATTTCCAGACTTTTTTTTTTTTTTTTTTTACAGCTGCGGGGTTATACTTCAATCTGAAGCACGCTGCAGTGCTGAAATCCCCAAATTATTAACCAGAAAGAAATGTGTATTTACTTGGGAACCCAAACATAGTTGCGCGGAAATAGATCTGACCAGTTTAATTTGTTTATGTTTATGTTCCCCAAGGGTTAGGTATTCAAGGGTTTGCCCTGTGCTATAGCTCTCTGATATATGTGTGGGGTCCAATAGTAGTACTCGGCCCAATATCTCAGGGAACTAACTAAGGAGGATAGACCGTACCCTTAGCCGTACTACTCGACTACCCAGGTACTAGAGAGTATCTTCCTGAGTGTTGTTCTCGATGACACTATAGTAGTCCAGTGGCCGATAGGTTTATCTAAAGAGGGCTTCAGAAAATCTAGGCCGATCCGTACATAGGTGTTTTCTGATGCGCTACCACTTGAAGGTGTACCAACAGGGGTTACAAGGGTGGCCAACAGATGTGCGCTTAAGAACCACTTGTATTTCTTGCATGTATGAATCCCTCAACCATGGGTTTATGCACGTAATGACAGATCTCTATGGCTTAAAGACGTTGGAATACGTCTCTACCCTGGAAAAAAAATACCCACAATTTTTGCCAAGGAAAGTGCTCTGATACCACTTGCAAGATACCAGATCTAATAAATACGCAGAATAGAAATAAAATGCTAGGAATGGCAGAATAACAGTAATATAACCAGCATAATCATCCACAATAACACATAAATAATATAAGAACAACAACTGAAATAACACCTTGATTAAGAAAGAAATGTTCATAGGCCTCTTCGAGGCAGCAACCTCCAGTCGAGCAGCGCTCTGTTACAATAATCTCCAAGATAGGGTTTTCATACCCTCGACCCTTATTTATACTAAATATGTCTATTAAGAGAAGCATCTAGAGGAAGATCCTTCTAGAAGCAGAAGCTTCTATTAGGTCTTCTTACATTCACCTTATTCTGTTTTATTGAAAGGCCTTATTAATATTGACCTTTATTACATCCGAATACATTGATCTACCTATGTGCGAGTTAGGACCTTAACATAATCCGGGTACCATCATGTTAGATACAACCGACTTAAAACCTCATTTTCCTTACCATGTATCATTTCAGATAGTAGTGGCTTACCCCATGAAAACTTTTACACGGAATATCTTCTGCACGGTGGTGGACGAGGGCGCCTCGACATGCGTTATGTCATTGGCATGTTGGAAGGCCATTGGCCAGCCCGTTTTGTCTCCATCACCTACTCTCCTCACTGCTTTTTATGGTCATTCATTCCGACCACATGGTATCATTCCTTCTTTCCCTGTGCAGTTAGGAGGGAAGACCGTGTGCATCGAGGTAGAAGTAGTCGACGCTCCCCTCGCCTATAATATTTTGTTAGGAAGGAGTTGGACTTATGCTATGCAAGTTGTGGTCGCTACAGTTTTCCAGGTCTTGTTGTTTCCACACAAGGGACAGATAGTGACCATAGATCAATTGTCTTTCTCCAGACCTGACCCTTCACTGGGGGTATCCACGGTCCCAATGATTGATAATCCTCAAGCAGGTGTTGTTAACGTAGGGGTTGGTTTATGCCCATCCTTGATGGGTACCTTCAATTACCCGCCCCCTCAAGGTGATATCAAATTTATATCCAATCACCATAAGGTTGAGATTTTTCAAGTTTCGTCGTTCCGCACGACTTGCTTCAAGGATCCATGGATTCTTCCTTCCCCATTGGCCACAATGGATGAGACAGGGCACTCAGGCATGTCCATGCCCTTTTCTGCCGCTGAAGTAGTGTACTCTTTAGTCCAACAAGCTTCAGTTAACACTGATTCAACTCCTGCACAAGAGTTAGATCCACTTCTAGAGCCTATTTGGGCTCATGGTTCTCTTGCTAACACCGGTTTGTTAGACTTAGTCTTGCCCTCTAACGAAGCAGTAATCGAAGCAATGACTAATCTAGACAAGCCTTGGGAAGATCTTCATCACAGATCATATTTCTTCCCAGAGTTAAGCCGAATCAAAGCAGGAGAATTCACCGTGACTATGACTAGAGATAGGTCTTGTCATACTAATCCCTTAGATACACACAAGATCTATGATGAGGGTAATATGGCAACCATTGTTGAAACGTCACCTATCAATATCTCTAGAACCCCTGGAATCATAGACAATGTTTTCGTTGGAGCATACAGCTCCCTCGAGGAGATGCCAGGCATCGACCCACAAAGATTCTATCATGAGCTAACATTGTTGTTTTTCAAGCTTGCTTTGATATCTGAAAGAAACATCCAGCGAGACTGCATTTATGCTTTTCGATCTCGTCCAGATTAACTGAGAAAAGTAACCATTATGGAGTCTTCTTTAATCCCTTTTCAGATTCCTTAAAGATGAAAATATTGTCGAGTGACTTGGTTTCTTCACACTCGTTAAATTGGTCCAGAAGAATGTTCCTTAAACGGGTCTACTTTTAAGCCCTTTTCAAACCCTCTAAACATGAAAAGATTGCCGAGCGATCTTGTGGACTTTCACGCTCGTTAAACTGAAATTTGAAGTCACGTCTGTCTGGCGGTAGTTTACCCCTTTTTCGGTCCGGACGGTCAATTGTACGAACAAAGGTATACTCTATGGAACTTCAGCTCTATAGAAGAGTACTCTTAGGTATAATTTTATCCCTTTTTCGAGCCCGAGGGACTAAACTTATGAAGAAGGAACCCCCATGGAGTCCATAGTTAAGCTCTTTTCAGACTCCCTAAAATTGAAAAGATTGTCGAGTGACCTTATTCTTTCACACTCATTAAATTGGTCCAGAAGAATATTCCTGACGGAGTCCATAGTTAAGTTTTTTTCAGACTCCTTAAAAATGAAAAAATAGCCAAGTGATATTGTCCTTGTCACACTCATTAAAATGGTTTTGAATCAACGTCTAATCAGTGCTAGTTTACCCCTTTTTCGAACCGACTAGACTATCTTCGAAAAAGGTACCCCAGTGGAGTCTCCTTTTATGTTTTTTCAGACTCTATAAATATGAAAAACCACTGATCTTACCTTTTCTGGGCTCATTAAACTTACATCGAAGGATGTTACCATTGTGTGTTTTATCAACCACATTTGCATACCTTATCCACCAGCTTTGTGACAGATTGCTTCTACGTCTTAACACCTTTGGCCGCCGAAGGATTTTTCTCGAGTATCATTTTACTAGAACATCAGTCTTGTCCTTGTGCCTTGAGTTTGTATGTTTTCAATACTCGTTCCTCCATTGTAACGTAATATTCCTTTATTCTTTTTCCACAATTATTGAAAAGAACAAAAAAATCAAATATACCCCAAAAAGAGGAAGGGAAAAGTATTTTCTTTATTGGCAGCATAATGAGTCGCCCTTGGATAAAGCATATCTGTCCATTTGTTCATTAGACTATGGGATGTAGTACGACCTTAGGAATATTTTCTTGCTATATAGATTTGTGTCCTCCACCGTTTCGTTATTCTTCCAAACATATGGAGAGTTTGCATTGCCTCCTGCTTCGTAGACTTATGATTAACATACATGCTGCCTAAGTCTCATCACTTGTCATGCTATTGTCCAAGGGAAGTTTTTCACTAAGCCTGAGTCATCCCCTCTGCAATGTGTCTCTTGTCCGCATACCCAGCCATCCTGAACGTCCAATCAAGTCCTTGTTCAAAATCACTGAAGCCTTCAGTCCGATCATCAAGATTATCAAATCCATGAACGATGAGCCGTCGAAGACCTCTGGGTAGTGCAGTCGTACACTCATATTACACTCCTAACTGAGTTTTGGAAGATTTTGAAGTTGTTTCTCGAGCTCTAAAGATCTCATCTCCAGCCATCAGGCCGAATCAACTTCTGGAAGATGGATACTCTATATGTATATCTTTCTGATTTCGAGATGTATTTCCACTGTATATTGTTCGCGACTACTCTTTATAGTCATTTGACATGGATCTACAGTGTATTTGATTGGTAGCCATGATTCTATTTTTATCCTGAACATGGGTATGCCCGCCTCGGTGAGACATTTGTTATTTTGCAGACGACACCTCCTAGTTCCTGATCCTTGGGCTCAATCGTTCGGCACATCAGTAAATATTGGTAATGTATTTCGGCCATCATATTCTCTTATGACCTCACACATTAGGGTCCATATATTATAACCCTAAATTGCACCACACATTCTTACCTTGCATCAGGCCAACTCATATCCTTTCTTTGCCAAAAACACTATTGAACAACTCTTTGAAAATCCTCTTGAATAAAGGCCCATGCACCCTAACTCACTACTGCACATGTGTACACACTGGCTGACCCAAAATAGCCCGCGTGGACCGAAAAAAGAATGAAAAAAGTAAAGTTGTCGATGGAACAAAAATCTATGGGTGAGTTAATTGAAACTCCCTGCCATGCATGGCCGAGGGTTCGTCCAAATACCTAGCTCCTTCTAGCCTATAAAAGAAGGGGTACGGGTGCCATTTGGAAGGAGGAAAAATATAACAAAGAAACTCTGCCTATTTACGTATTCCATTGTCCCATCCCTTTAGCCTTTCCTAATGCCAAAGGAGATTTAAAGCAAAGCAGTTGAAGGACAGAAGAAGAGGAGCCCGGGATCAGGTTCAAGGAGCGGTGGTCGGTCTCAACTTTTGTAAGTTGACTCATTTTAATTAATAAAGATAATGCTTTTCCCGTCCCAATTCATGAAATTTTTATGGTTTGATTAGTTTATGTTTGACTTCTAACCCGTTAAAATATAAGTAGCATGCATGCATAGTTGTTGCTCGTCTTGAATGCAGGTCAGCTTTGGAAGGAGCATTGTGAACAAGTAATCAAGCACAACGGAGGATCGACATAAAACGACGGTAACGAGGTAGGTTGATTTTCCATGCATTTACTAAGAAAAGGGGATTTAAATATAGGGATGAAGGTAGAAAGTAATTTCTATTCGGTCATATCTGCATGCAAAGTCTGAACTCTATTTGCTATTCCGTAGGGTGTTTTCCCCCAACAACATTTGTGTTAGGAATAAGGTAAGATATGAAGAAAGGAAGATCAAATCTGAAGAAAAGAAGCGAGATCTGAATGCTTTGTGCTCTAAGAAAAGTAAAAGTGGAAATTTCTGAAAGAAAGAGGTCAGATCTGCAGAAAAGAGGTAAGATTTGTAAGCTCTATTCTCTAATAAAGGTAAGAATAGTCAAAAGTTCTTAGATCTGGAAGCTTTGTGCTCTATAGAAGTGAGATAAGTGAATTGTTTTTGTTTCTAGAGAATGGATCTAGGTATGTTTGATAGATTATATCCTAGCTTAAAAACTAGGGCATTAATATATGAAATAAAGTTTGATATGAATAGATCTAATAAGTATAATGATAGATATGTTATACCTATGCATAGAAAGAATGTCTGGACTAACAAATGGATGTAGGATCCTAGAAAGAAATTTTTGCAGGCTAGCCATTATGATCCTAGTGCGCAGTACAAGAAGAGTTGGGGATCATTGAAGAGAAAGAGAGGATTAACTCTTTGTTACAGTTGCATAAGACCAGGACATCTTGCTAAGGAATGCCCTGGGAGAAAACCTAGTTGCCTCTGTTGTAAGGCTATGGACCATGAAGTACTGGATTTCCCTAGATGAACATAAAGATGCCAGTTTGTCAGAGATCTTCAAAGAAAAGGAGAAAATTGAAGTAAGAATAGGAGACTTCGACATCGAATGTTCTCTAGATGAGGGAACATAGATGAACATTATGATAGAAAGTACCTGGGAAACCCTAGGAAGGAATGCTATGGTTCCTTCACTAGGAATAATAGGGTTGTTTAAAGGAAAAATGGTAACCCTATGTGGCAGAATTACCCAGATAACTATGAGTAACCATGGAGCTTCGACAGAGGAAGATTTTGAATTCATTAGATTTATTGAGGACCATGCCCCATTTCCATCTTTGTTAGGAAAGATCTGGATTGAAAAAGACCAGATCCAGAGAAAAGAAGAAAAGGAAGGCCTAGAACAGAAGAAGCAAGAACTCATGGAATTTATGACTAGAAGGATTACCTACTTGATGGAGGAACAAGAGAACAGATCTCAGTTGTTGAACACCAAGGACATGGATGTCAAAGCTATAAGAGCGTTAGAGGAACCACGGAAGACCGAAATACCTAATCCATATGAGGAAGGAGTATTACCCTTGGATCTGAAGAAAGAACCTTAGCCACACAAAGTTACTATGTCGAGAGAAGATAAGACTCAGAATGGAAAAATGATGACCGAGATGAATCTCACTGGGAAGAAGGCTAGGAAGTTAAGTAAGAAGAGAGCCAAGATCCAAAAGTTACAGAAGGTTCCGGAGGAAACTTTGTAGAAGGAAAAATCACAAGAATTGAGCTTCGCCAATATATCAAAACAACGACATATGCCACTTTGTCGAGGCGAAGTAATATAGTCGTTGGACCGATATACCCATTTGAATTCCACCCCGAATGAATAGAAAATAATTTATGTCTCACCGCTAAACCGTTAGACCACACCATAACAGACAGAACATAAGTTAATGCAGCCTCATACCCTTTGCAAGCAGACTGTTGCTAAGTTTCCCTACTTAGTCTGTCGCGCCACGCACCAAGAATACTTTTTTCTAAGTGGGAATTTGAGCCCAAAACCTGATATTACTTCACCCTGTGATCATCCCATAAATTTCACTCTAGTCCCTGAATTCATTTCACACCCGAGCTAGTTGACTCAAGCTTGTATGTCAGACAATCTCAACGCCGCTGAGAAAGTAGTTGAAGAAGTTTTTATTTACTTAATGACTAAGAGAGTCATGTTAGAGTGAGGATTATCTACAGGAGTCCAAGAATCATCAACGAGAGGACCCCATGCCTCCCCTTCCACTGCTCGCACCGGTCCATCCCGACTGACCGATGAGAAACGGACCAAGCACAGGGATGGCATCACAAATGCCAAGCTTATCCCATGCATTCTACCAACTTACTTACCACCTCTAAGCAGTTCCATCAACCATGATAGTGTACCTCATGAATTTGAGTACACTTTGTTCACTGTGTACCTTCCAAAAGGGGTGCGCGCAGTTCGTGCTGACCAGGATAAGCTCACAGCACTGAAATTTATTGATTTTAACCTTGGAGATCGAAAAGTTTATAGCATGTTAGCCCCACATAAGTACTTAACCAGGACCAAAGGAAAGAATTATAAGATTTTCCCACAATCATGGACCCATAACCTTGCGCAGTCCACACTACATAATGTAATGAATATCCCGCACTTCGGCAGACACCAGGAAGTCAATGCATGCGTCAAGTTGTTGTTGTCCTGCTACCACAGAGGATACTTATAGTTGGATCGTCGCATCACTATGGATCTGACCTTGATCAATCGGATCACAGGACCTAGTATGCAAGTCCCTGACCCACAGGAGTTTTACCCTAGAAAGACCTCAGACCGAGCACTAGCTCAGAGGATAAAAGAAATGTATGGAAATGTTGAGAAAGGAACGTGAGGCTACAAGTTAGCCTCTATCCAGAGTGGCAGAGTGCGCCTTGCCTGTCAGCTAATTGCAGGAAAGATAGTTCACAAGAATAGACCACCACAAGTGACTAGAGTCGTAGTTGACCTCGCAGGGAAGTGTGCCGAGGGACTACAGATGAACTGGGTGCAATACCTTGTAAACCAGCTAGAGCTTGATTGCAGAGAAGAGCAATACCAAAGGTACGAGTTCCACTATAGTTGGTTGCTCATACTAATCTCTTTCATTACATGGGAGCTACCAGAAGGTGCCACTTTTCTGGAGATCGAACCCTTCAAACCACTAGCTGCGATGTTCTGTATGCTGTGGTACTCCAGCGACATGAAGAAGCAGTGGTAGTCCAATGTCGTCATCCACACCTATTATAACCAATTGAAGAATGCAATCCAGTCTACATCGTGCCTCACCCCAAACACACTTCATAGGTTTAGACCTTTGATAAAATTCAACGCAGACCGCCACTTCACCTATATCACAGCGTGCACTAATGAGCGCAAACAACAGCTCTAGTCGTACTACAAGTTGATAGAATAAGACTTGGAGAAGATCACCAAGGAATGGTCGGCGGACCTCCTTGTTGTCGCGGACCCCGCAGAAATGTCCGACGTGGAAATCCCTGAAGCTATGCCGGATACACCTAGACCAAGAAATACTAAGAAGGATGATGAAGTTCAATATGTCCATAGAAAATCCACGAAGACTACTTCAATCTCACCTACGCGGAGAGGTGATGGTGAAGAACTAGGTGGCACATAAGTTGAGAAAAAAAGAGGTGAGGTTACTCCGCCTAGAGAGGAGTATCCCAATAAGAAAAGTAAGATTACCCCACCAAAGCCCTCATCCCGAAAGAAAACTAAGGCCACCCGGACTACATTTAAGACTACCCTGACACCGGATGACTTCAACTTCCTAATCGTTGCGCTGAATGATGCTTCACTAGAGATTGCAGAAAAGAAAGAAGTGAAGCAGGAGGAGGTATTCAACCAAATCAAGGGCGAACTTCAAGAAGTGCAACAGGCACTCCAGTCGATCCAATAAGTTTCTAATGCACCCTTGACAATTGGAACAACATGAATAGTTGATGAGCTCACCCAATTACACCAGATCATCGAGAAAGTCGAAGCTCACCTTCGACGAGCTCAAGAAGACACAACGCAAGCCACCCAATCTTTGACACAAGTATAGATCACACTTGTAGAATAATAGAGTAAGGAAGAATTGGAAAATATTGCCCTACAAACAAAGTGGGATGAGGAAAAATCATAGTTACAAGAAGGCAAGGACCAGTTGCTAGGAGAGCAACTTAAAGTACAGGAAAGGGTTCACAAAGCACTTCACTCTGTGACGGTAATAGAAGTGAAGATTGAATAATGTGTCCCACAGGAGGTGGCACAACTTGAAGAAGTAATCCAACAACTTCAACAGTGCATCAGAGAATTGGAACTTCATACCATGCCCGAGACTCCTCAAGAAATAAGACATCTAAGGGAGGAAACTGCCCGTAGTGCAGTTGGTCGATTAAAAACCTTTGCCTTGAAATGCAAGTAGTTGAGTGTTAGAAGCGCCCAGACTTATGAGAACCTCACAGAGAATCCAGAGTTACAGCAAGTGGAGGCACAACTCCAAGAAGCAAAGCAGCACATAGATACCCTACAGGCACAGCTGACGACCTTGACCCTAGTCGAAAGAATGAAGAGGTTTGTAGAAAAACACACCAGCCAACAACAGGTACACACGCTGCAAAGTAAAGTGATGGAAGTCTCGCAATGACTTCAACCAATCCAAGAAAAGGCATGCCAACTATTCATTGAAGTTGAAAGACAGGGAACCAAGATTGAACGGGTTGTCATCACCACAGAACAATGCCTGGAAGGGCCAATAAATGACACAATGATCCAGGAGTTCACTGAGCAAGAGGTTGTCACACTGCATCAGGTCGAAGTAGCTCGAGCCAAGCTCGAGGAATTTGAGGTGGAATTGATCAGACCAGAGTGACTCGGGATGAGTCACAGGTGAGTGTTGGGGGCCTGATGGCCCTTGACCAACTTTTGAGGAACACTTGGTCATATTTGACCATTTTTGGACTTCGACAGCTTGTCAAAGATGGATCATCAAGTGAAGTAGAGATCATGGGATCTTGGTCCACTTTTGAGCCCTTTTAGGTTTTTGGGTTAGTGTAATGGGAAAGGGATGTCGACCCATGGGTTTACCCATGTTTAGGCCTATTTTGTAAAGTATAAATAAGTAGCTAGGCAATGTAAGAGAGGGAAATAAACTAAGTGATAGTAAAGGCTTTGTGTATACTGTATGACCGACTTGTGTATATTGAGTGCAAGTGTTGTAAATGCTTAGTGCACAGATTGTAAGAAGGCTCTATGCCATATCTACTCGGGGAAGGAGGATCTGGCGAGGTGCGCACAGATCTCCTATCTTATGCAGAGTACAAGTTTGAGCTCTATGTTGTAACCAGATTGACCAAAGCTAATAAAGAAGAATAAGACTTTTTGGACGTATCCCTAGGGTGGGGGTGAACCACAGTAAACCTGTGTGTTGTGCTCAGTGCCTAGACCTAATGTGTTTATCTCTTCCCATGTGTTGTGCCTTGATATGATTATACTATGTTCTTTGCTATGATACACTTAGATAGATCTAATTTGCTTTGTGCTTCTTAGATGTATGGGTGTAGATATGACATATATGAAAGTGTTGAGTGCTAGAACTATTTTTTTGATGCTAAGTGATAACTTAACCTATTTCTAAGTGAATGTTGTGGTGCTCTGCACCATCTATGGAGTGCCATGAGGGTTAAATACATATGAATGATCTATGCTAAAATGTTTGCTAAGTGTTAGAATCACAGATCTGTGTCCCAGCTAAGGTTGCAGACACCTGAGTCTTGCAACCACCCCTGCCTCTACCTCAGGTGAGACTTCATCTGCTTCATAGGTGTTGCTGAAAGGGCCAGTAGTTAGGGTTTTGTTGGTGCATTGTTGAAGCATTGAACCCTAGGTCTGCCCCTGTGCCAATAGCCAATAGGGGGACAATTGTAGAAGCAGACTGTTAGTTCTGTCTGACAGAGATCACATCTGACAGAATACTGCATGGGAAGTATGACCAACGTCTGCATGCACAGCCTAACAGATAATTTATTCAATGAACAACCTTAAAGACATGAGTATATGTATATGTAGGCATTTTTTCCATTTTGTTAATGTCGATGGTAGAGCTACACTCCCGATTGAAAAGTCTTGATGAGGCCTCTAGTTCTCTAGTTATGTACATGCATTTAAGATTTCTTGTTTAATGTAAGTCAGCTTCCCTTCATCTCTTCGTAGCATGGGTGATCCAGTCGAGGGTAGTTATGTTTTTGTGATTTATGTTTGAGCACAGTAATATCACCATGAGTTTAAATTAGCTTTCTGTGTTTTCTTTTCCCTCTGATACTGAGAAATCGAGCATGGATATTCTAGTGAAGTTGTTGTGACTTCTTTGTAATGTATGATTGATTGTGTTAGCACTCTGTAAATTCCAAGAGGTTGAAAAAGAAGGAATCCACAAAGGTAACTTTATCCAACCGCTTTTAAAGATGGGATCTAGCCCTTCCAGCTTCAGAGAGGGATCTCTCTATATGATTTAGATTTTTTTTTAATTTAGATATTAGGCTAGGGAAAGGAACAAGTATGTTTTGTTGTAAAAGGGTTTATAAATTGGTTGAGACAGTCTACACATCCATTGGGCTATGGGGTCTGTATTTAATTAAATATGAGAAACAACCAGAAACGCCAAAGAAGACTTTCACAGGGCGAGATAATGTACTCAACTGGATCTTTTAGTAATTCAAATGATGGACAGAAGAAAAGATAAGAAAAATAACTTCGAATAACAAGCAGTTAAGAATTTCTTAATCGAAGATATTAGAAGATAAACATTAAAATATTTAGAATTAGAAACAGGGTATCAAAGATAAATCCTGCAACATTACGTTACTATTCAAGATTAGTTCTAGAAAACAGAATGATTACAGAGAAAGAAAAACATTCAACTTAGAAAATTAACATCACCAGTGAACACACGCAAGAATCCTGTAAAAGTGCCTCCTCTTTATTAATGGCAGATCTCTTAAAAATATTACAGTTTGATAGCGATAGGGTGTGCGAATAAACAACCCTCAATACTTCGAGAGTTGAAGTATTTATAATTCAAATTAAAAACGTTCCTGTCATAACTGATCAGGACGTGCTCATTCTATTTTTAGTCTAACTACTTTAACTAATCAAAAACTATTTGATGACTCAGTACAACTGCATGCGAAATTTCTGGGGTAGGCCGTTGGCGAGGTGCCTTCACAACCTCTTCTGACTAGACAGGTGACTAGATAGTGACAGCTCATCTGCTAATCTAGTAGATCACAAATTTCTTCCCATCTGAGATGACTTGGCACTGTGACTTTAAGTAATCTCCGATACACTTCATCCATGTCTGTATACTTAGCGAATGTAGGCTTAATGAAGAATATGTATCGAATCTTGTGTTGGATACTAATATCCAACTGCAGGGCATCCATGAATGCTTTGCCTGTGATGCTCCCTTGTATCCCTGCAAACTTAGAGTTGTCCTTAGACACTTCAACCAATCTCTTCTTGTAATCAGGGAGTGCCATTAGTTTGTCATTAATGACCTTCAGACCAGGTAGGCCTTTCTTTTGGAGAGCATCAATCTTATTGAAGAACTTATGTACTCCTTGATCCATGACTTGAACCTTTTCCTCGAGATGAAGCATTAGACTTCTCTTGGTTAAAACCCTTTTTACCTCAAGTATAGTCTCTGTTCTGTCCTCGATTTTTAATTCTTCAAGTTCCTCTCTGGTCTTGGAATTCAGGAACCTGATGATCTCATTTGCTTGTGTTGGCATGTCTCCCAGCTCCACTCTGATTTTCTCAACGGCCTGTTTTCTCCTCCGGAGCAACTCATTTTGCTCAAACATGATTTGAATCATTGGCCAGATTTCATTGATGGACTTGGTGATGTCTGTCCATACAATCTCTTTGACCTCAGCGAAAGTCTTCCCTGCCATTGTTTGCTTTTGGAGCTGCTGTAACTCCTTCCTGAGATGCTCTGTTACCTGCTTTTCTTTGGATAGGCTTGTCTGAAAGGAAGTTTTGAGCTCTTGGAGGTTCTCCACTTCTTTCTTAAGCCTGTTGATTTCTGTCTCTTGCAGGTTCATTTTCTCCATGGACTTGGCAAGATCTGTTGTTCCTTATGGTAGTGACATTGGTGCTGCAGAGGAGATTGTTGTCACTGTTGTTGTGCTTGCTCCTGAGATAGGAATAGCACTCAATGGAATGACTTCCATTGGTTTCATCTGTTCTTTCTCTTTCAATAATTTTTCCAACTCAACTTCCATTTCCTTGAGCTGAGCATTCTGCCCCATGAGCAACTTTAGCATCTCATCCTTCTCACATTCTTTCTCTGCTATCTCCTTCGCCTGAGAGTCCTCTGTGGGCGGGAGCTTCAACTGTTTTCTTAAGGATGCGATGTCATCATTTTTCTTTTTTATCATCTCTTCTGCAGCTTTCACATTTGAAGGATCGTAGTCGATCTTTAAAAACAGCTCCTCCAAGGTCTTAATTCTATTGTCCTTCACAAAAGATGATATCTTTTCCAGCTTAAGCTGTGTCTGAGCGTTGTTCAATGACACCTGGAATTTTTCTGCGGAAGTTGAAGGATGTACCAATGTGTGAAAAACCATCTCCCCTGTTTGTTTATGCAGATCCATCTGATCTGTTGGGTGCACGTCTTTCGCTTGGAATTCGAAAGTGGCCCTCTTGTGGTCTGAAATAACCTTGGGATTCGGTACCTGTGCTTGGAGGTATTCCATGTGAATTCTACCTTTATCTGTGTCAAATGATGAAAGCAACCTGTGTTGTGTCGTGGATGACTGCTTCCGGAACTGGGCATAAGTACTGCTAGTGAGGGTCTGGTTCTTTTTCTTGATCAATTCGTACTTTTTGAAAATGCCCAACTTGGGCACAGTCTTGCTTGGCTGAGTATCCAGGGGAGAATCTGTGGATTTCTTCGGTATTGCTATGGTTATTGCCTTATGTTGGCTCGAGCCAAAAGGTAGAATTACTGGCTTGATCCCTGTGGTAGCTACTGTGGTAGGTGGGACTTCTTGTTCAACTATCGCGCCAAGCATTGAAACTGTCTTTGGCCTCTTGGTGTGCATCTAGAACTCCTTTGATGACACCTCTGTTACAGGAGGAGACGACTCCTGTCGGGGCCTCTTCTCCTTGGGGACCTGAGGTGTGGTAGTGGGTGGCACACTCGTCGAGGGCACCTGCTGTTCCACTTCAACTTGTTGTTCCACGTCCATCAAAGTGTCAGGCACCCATACTGTCTGATTTGCAAATTTCTCGATCTCTGGCTTGGACTCATGAGCATACGGGACATTCTTATTTTTTACCCTCATTTCCGAAATGATCCCGCATGGATCATAGTGCCAGGTCAAACTCGTAAAGAATTTCATCTCCTTCAACATTCTATCCGCTTCTTCTCCTGCACCTCGACTATTGCAGATGAAAGAACCAATCTGCCCCTTGATTCTCAATTTCTACTTCTTCTTCAGGGAAACAAAATGAATGTCATCTGAATTCATTATCTGCCTAATATCTTCTAATGCAAAAATTCTTACCGGTACATATTTTGGTAGCTTGTAGGGTGCCAATTCGCACACGAAAACTCTGATCTCAGTGTGATTCTGATACAGGAACCAGTCTCATGTCTTTGCATTGTCCGAGAGATGTAGAATTCTCTGGACCTCTTCATTTATTCGTGGCTCAGGCCTGCCACTCAGCATGCTTACCACTGGGTGATAGAACAGATCAATGAAAACCTTGAAGCTATATTCTGTGGAGTTATGCTTCAGAAGAGAAGTCCATGCTATGACTGGCTGGGGCCTTTCGTCTGCGTCCATTTTCTGCATGGAGAAACTGAATTTGTCGACTTGAAAGTAAACGAACATGTACGCCAGTAAGGAAGAATATTTGAACATGCCCTCTGTGTCGAAATTCACGAATTGTTCATGAATATTATTGGCCAAGAAGGTGCTGTAGTCGAATTGCATTGTGGGCTTTTCATCATTTGAGAAAATGGACAGAAAACCCAGGATGGGCTCATCTACCCATTGGTCGGAATAGTAACCAAGCAAGGCACAGAGGGAAGAAATGATTTGGTTTCCTTTGGTGGAGAACATGGATGAAGGGTAAGGGGGATTGGTGGAAGGGAAAGGAGAAGAAGTGGGAAGGAAGAGCTCAAATATCTGAGCTCTCTCAGGAAAGGTCATTTTCTGATATAGCTCAGTGAGGATTTCTAAATTGAAAGGGGACGCAGATTCAACATGAGGAATTTGCATCATCTGGTCAATGTCTTCGGGAGTGATGAAGAAGAGGACGTATCCAGATGAAGAGACGATGGCCCTCTGGTCGGGGATATAGTGGGCTTGGCATTTCAGCGCGAATTCAGGAAAGTGATGTATCTAGGGGAAAAGGTACAGCGGCAAATTGGACTCCCAGAGTCCAATTTCGTCGCTCTGGTCCAAGAACACCTCTCGTAGCCATGACTGGAGGTCCAAAAAATTGAAGTCGCAAATGGTATCTGCGATCAATCGATCTTTATCGACCAAGGGGATTTTTTCCAGGTCGACAGGAGGAGGAAGAAAAGGATTCTCTTCTTCGTCTGCTTGTCTTGGCTTTGACACCATTTCAGCAACAGTACCTGCAATAAACACAATGTTAGTGGGGTAGACTGACTGGAGGTAGACTGACTAGGGATGAAGGTGGCGGAAAATCGATGGAGGCGTAAGAGTAAAATTTTCTGGTGCGATGGACGAATAGTGAATGAAGCGGTAAAATGGTAATTTTATTTAAAACTGGGTCGGTTGGACATGAGAAAATGGTCAGCATGACAATGGGTATGTTATCCAGTTATTAATGGACAACGGGCCACTAGGGGGTGATATGGAAGATGACGGTGGCCAAAGCATACGGAGGGGTGATGTGGAGGCTGGTGATTGGATGTAAAAGTCACCAAAAGGGGTTGTTCATGAGTGAGGGACTTAAGTACTGACAACAGGGAATGAAAATAGTTATGGGATGTGACATGACCCCAGGAGCAAGTGGAACAAGTGGACTCAGTGGAGGATGACGTCCATGAGTGGCGGGCTGTCAAATAGCATGTGGGGGATAGGACTTCTGGACCAATGGGACAATGCCACATGTAACAAAGGGCCCACCGAAAGGAATATTCATTCTGGACCCCCCCCTTTGGTTAAAAGCATAACACTAGGGGGGGTGCGAAATTCATCATGAGCCATAGATCTGTGCGCTTATTTCCTGGCCGCAGATCTTAGCGCGCTCCTTAATACTCATTCTGTTCCGCCCCCCCTCAGTTAAAAGCAGAACGGACGGGGGGGGGTCTGGAATCCATTGTAGATCGTTGATTCAAGCGCTCTATTCTGGTCCGTCTAGATGTGCGCCCACGTTATTACCAATTTCGGACCCCCCCCCCCCCAGTTAAAAGTAGAATGGTCGGGGGGGTCTGGAATGCGCTGTGAGCCGTAGATCTTAGCGCCGTGATCGGGACCATTGATAAGTGCAAGAAACATAGATCAGGAGTGAAAGACGTATGCACTTGGGGAAAACTTAGGATAAAATCCATTTCATGGGTTTTTCTTCAATTTTACAAAGGAACACCACCATGGGACTTTGAACGACTATTTTTTAAGCATTTGGAACATGGTGTGATCTTGATTTCAAGCTGGTTTTAATGGACTTTGAACAATAAAGCAAGTGACCTACATGCTAACCTATATTCCTAGGACAATTAACCCAGATTAAACTGTTGGGTTAATAAATTATTCTACCTAAGGGCTATCTGACCAGGATTAGACAGTCTGGTCATATTTATTCACTAATCTAACCTAAGGGCTATCTGACCAGAATTAGACAATCTGGTCAGATTTATTCACTAATCTAACAACATTAAATTTAAAAAGAACTTGGCCATGCTTGAAAGGTATGGCCAAGTTACTATTATTGCATGGGGCTTTTCTTTTCAATTCTTTTATGCCCTCTTTTACTTTTCTTTTTCTTTCTTTTCTTTTTCTTTTTCTTTCTTTTTTCTTTTTTCCTTTTCTTTCTTTTTTCTTTTCCCTTTCTTTTTTCTTTTTTCCTTTTCTTTTTACAAATTATTTGCAGAATGAAACATCATTTGTCAACAAAAACACTAGATACAGATAATATCCAAGTCATCAATTGATTCCCATAATTTATGGGGTGATAACAGATTGCACAATCTTTATAGCATTTTTAGTTCCCTGAAGTTGTGAATTCGAGAAGATCTTGAATTTGAAACTTTTCCTCCTTAGGCTTCTAGATGACTGAAAGTCCCTAGCTAATCCTTTCACTCTCCTCAATCTCTTCCCCCTACTCACCACTATACTACAACTCACTAACTGAAGTTAGACCAAGACGTCACCTATTTGTGCACGACTGCCCAGTTTTCTAAGTTAAAACAATATAATCCTGAGTCTGCATCCATTAGACCACCATTAAATTAATTCATTGTGACATAACTGATGGGTATCAGGCTTACCTCTGCTACAATCCATAGGTGACTCCCGATGATAACATTTCTCGCACCATTGTCGGGGACGAAATTGAAGATTTTCCCTGGGATTGAATGACAAAGATTATTGGTTCTAAAGGTGCATCAGAGCTTAGTACATCAAAGATTGCAACTGTGCATATAGATACTCCACTGTGGTGACCACATCGACGTGTATCCACTGAAGACTCCATTGTTTTAGCTATGGCTTCTAGAGGCAGACACACGAGGTCTACCCCACAACTGCCTCTAGCAACACCTGAAGCTAACCCAAAGAAAATTATCAAAAATGGAAAGGCCTTCCAAGAAAGTAATTCTACTGTTGAAACAAGTATTTCTGATGATTTTCATTATCTTGTTGTAAGAACTCCAATTTTTGCATCTCATTCTACTATTATACATTATGTTGGAGTGTCTCGAACCTTAAATTTTGGGAGTGTTCCTATTGAATTTTCTCCTCCTAGTTTTGGATTAGAGGGAGAAAGCCTTGTCACTCCTATTTCCCCTGAAGTAGTGCCTTGGTCTAGACCCTAGACCTTGGAATATTTTCCCACTCCAGGTTTTACCACCCCTCCCCCTATCACTGTTTCTACTATAGAAAGAGAAACCTCTGTTCCCCCTAGCCCTGTGTCCATTTCTCCAAATCCTCTGTTGTTCCCTTTTCCTCTAGGAGGATCATTTCCAGTCTCTCCTAATCAAAATCCATCCCCTCCTAATTCTCCTCCACCTATCATCCCTATGGCAGGAGATAACCCTCCCATAAATAGAATGGATGCCATAGTAGCTTCCAGATATGCCCCTCTCATTTCACCTCAACCTCTCAATGCCCTTCCATTTGTTGGCTATATTAAGCAACTGACTAAGTTCACTGGGGAGGGAGATATTACTAAAAAGGAGAACCTTGCAGCCTTCTATAGTTATGTTGATAAAAATTTCATAGTAGAAGAAGATGTACCGATGAGTATTTTTTCCCACAGTCTTGATGGAGAAGCCAGAAAGTTGTTCAGAGCCCTAACCCCTGGACCCATTGAGGGAATTGAGGTATTAAATGATATCTTCTTGAGGAAATGGGGGGATAAAAAAGACTTCATGTATTATATCAGTGAGTTCAGGTACCTAAAGAGAAAAGAGGGAGAGTCAGTCTCTGACTTCTCCAAAAGATTCAACAAAATGTATAATAAAATCCCTGCTAAGATAAAGCCTACAGAAGCCTCTGCCAAAATCACCTATGCCAGTGCTTTTGACCCAGATTTCTACCTCTTGTTAAGATAAAGAAGATCTACCTCCTTGGCTCATATGCAAGATGCAACCTTGGAAGTAGAGTCTAACATATTGGTAGTTGACTGGCTCAGGCATAAGTCTGATAGAGACAGAGGAAGGAGAAGATCTGAAGCCTCAACCTCCAGATCCTTTGTCTCCCCCCCTCAAATGGATGAAGTAACCAAGTTACTAAAATCACTTTCGGCTAAAATGAAAATGTTGGAATTAGAAAGGAAGAAAACGTACAGAAATCCACAAAATTTTGATAATAGAGGCAACTTCAAGAGGCTGAATAACAATGCTTCTCAGATCATGCCAAGGGAACAAAGGGACGGAGATAGAAATGATCAGAAAATTCAAACCCCTCTCCAAAATAACCTTGTTGTTGAGGGGGAGAGGGAGGAAGAAGATCTTGAGCTTGATCCTGAAATCCATTATGTTGGAGACACCTCCCCGTTTCCTCATCTAACTCAATATGCATACGAGGAATCCCTCATGAACAATCAAATAAATGAGTTGAGTAAGGGGGAAAAGCCCAATAATAGCCCAAGTAAATACAACCTCAATTCCAAGAAGAAAGAAGGGAATACGGATGTCCTTGATCCAGCTCCTAGAGAAGAGAAGCTTGCTAAAGACGCATCAAACACAAGCAAAGAAAATAAAGCCCAGAATTCCCCACCAATAGCCAAAGACCCTGTCCCAGAGGTGAGAGAAGTTATGAATCCCCCTTCCTCCTTTAACTTTGAGCATGAAATTTATAAGATCATAATCCTTGTCCCCCTTTTAGAGCTAGTCAAGCATGAATACTTCAAAAGGTCCCTCTCTAAGTTTTTGCAGCCCGAGTCACCCTGCCATTCCATAGACTCAGTGAATATCCAAGATGAAAAGATCGCAGTCATCTTAGGTCCTATGGTAGAATTTAGAGATGAATCATCCCCTCCTTTCTACACATCACTGAACATACATGATAAGGTTCTACATAATTGTCAAATGGACTCAGGGGCATCCCATAATCTCATGCCCAAAACTGTCATGGAAGAACTCGGCTTAGAAATCACTAAAGGTTATAATAATTTATATTTGTTTGATTCAAGGAGAGTGCAATGCCTGGGGGTCATCAAAGATCTAGTGGTGACCTTGTTTCATCTACCCATGAAAAGTGTGGTCATGGATATCATGGTAGTTGATGCTCCTCCCAAGTTTGGCATGATATTGTCAAGGTATTGAATTAAAAGGCTTGAGGGAACATTACAAATGGACCTCACATATGTTACCATTCCAGTGCTTAGAGGGGAGAATAGGAGTATGTACAAAGAATCTCATTTAGCCTACATTATCAGTGATGAACCAGATCCTACCAATCATCCTATATTTTCCCTTGATATTGATTTAGGATCCAGCTTATTGTAACTCACTGATGCCCTAGAACCCCCTCTTGAGATCAATAAGTCCAGTACTCTCAGTGAAGATTCTCCTTCCATTACCTCTATGTGGAAAATGTTTTTCAATGGGGCCTCTTCTAGGGAAGGTGTTGGTGTTGGAGTGATTTTTGTGTCACCTTGTCATGAAACCATATCCCTGTCATACAAGTTAGATTTTGAAACTACCAATAATCTTGTGGAGTATGAAGCTCTTGTTTTAGGCTTAAGAGCTATGAAGGATATGGGAATTTAATAGATAGCAGTGTTCGGGGATCCTGAGTTGATTGTCCAGCAGATCAAAAATGCTTGTCAGGCCAAACACCCTTCGCTCAAGAGTTACAGAAATGAAGTGTGGGATCTGGTTGAAAATGTTTTCTTGGATTTCAACATTTCATTTGTTCCCAGAGAAGAAAATGTCATGGATGATTCTTTGGCTGTCTCAGCAAGCCAGTTCAGGATCCCACTGCCTCCTAAGCTCAAGTATGATGTTGAGATTAGATATAGGCCCTCTGTACCTGATAATATCAAGAATTGGAAGGTGTTCGAGGATGATCATGAAATCAGAAGGTTTCTTGAGTCAGTTGATGAGTTCTCTGCATTACACATTGATCAGGATCATGGTTCCGAGGGTGACCCTTCCCCTAAAGTATTTTTGAATAAGATTTCTAATCACCATATTGTTCAACTGCCTAGCAATCACATTCCAAAGGGACTAGTTCCTTTGGAAATATTGTTCGATGGGAATGATGTGGCAGTAAAGCTTAAAGGCCCAATTGAGGATGTTGACATAGCTGAGTGCAACATTGGTACAGATGAGGATCCAAATTTTGTTAGATTGTCAAGCATCCTGTCAAGAGAGCAGAGGACCAAGTATGTTGAGTTATTAAAGGAATTTGATGATGTATTTTCCTGGACCTATGAAGACCTCAGGACATATGAAACCAACGTTATTGAGCATAAGATCCCATTGAGGGAGGAATCCAAACCAGTTAGGAAGAAATTAAGACAAATAAATCCTATGCTACTGCCTATTATGGAGAAGGAGGTAAAAACGTTGTTGGATGACCAAATCATTGTCCCATTGAGATATTCTGAGTGGGTCGAAAACCTGGTCCCAGTAAGAAAGAAAAGTGGAGAAATCAGACTATGTGTCGATTTCAGGAATCTGAATAGAAAATCTAACAAGGATAACTACCCCCTGCCAAAGATGGAACACATATTGCAGAGGGTGACAGGAGCATCTAGGATTTCTATGATTGATGGATTTTATGGCTACAATCAAATCTTCGTCTTGCCTGAAGACAGAGAAAATATATCCTTCACCACTCCTTGGGGCACATTCATGTATGCCAAAATGTCATTTGGGTTGATGAACACATGATCAACCTTTCAGAGAGCCATGTACATAGCCTTCATTGGGGAAAAAGATAAATTTGTGGTCATTTATCTGGATGACATTACAGTCTTTTCCATATCTGATAAAGAGCATTGTTGTCATCTGAGAAAAGTCTTCCTGAAATGAAGAAGGTTTGGTCTCTCCTTAAATCCCAAGAAATCATTGTTTTCCATGAAGGAGGGAAAATTATTGGGGCATATAGTATATGCTGAGGGAGTGAGAATTGATCCTAGTAGGGTGGAAGTAATCCAAACCTTGTCACTCCTGAGATCCAAGAAAGAGGTCCAGTCTTTCTTGGGGAAAGTTAATTTTATGTGAAGGTTTATTTCCAAACTTGCTGAATTGGTGAAGCATATCATAGTTATTCTTAGAAAGGGGAATGAAGTAAAGTGGAATGCTGAGTCTAGAAAATCCTTCAACCAAATCAATAAGGCACTCACTGAAGCACCTGTTCTTATCAGTCCTGATTATTCCAATTATTTTATGATTTTCTCTTTTTCTTCATTTGATATAGTGGCATTTGTTCTACTGCAAAAGAATGTTGAAGGGATGGAGCATCCTATTTCATTTTTTAGTAGGGCATTGATGGATGCAAAGGTCAAATATGACATCATGGAGAAGCAGGCCTATGCCTTGGTGAAATCTCTCAAAGCTTTCAGAGTCTATGTTTTACATTAAAAAACCATTGCATATGTTCCTTCAGCTTCTGTAAAGGATATTCTCATTCATCCTGATATAGACGGGAGAAGGAGCAAGTGGATTTCCAAGATCCGTGAATTTGATCTAGAAATAAAATCGACCAAGCTAGTTAAAGGTCAAGGTCTATCCAAGCTATTGGATGAATCTAATTGTAAATATTTGGGGGTTAATTTCATCAACACTCGCTCAGAATATCGGCAGGTTGAGGTTCCTAATAACATTCCTCAGGACAACCCTCCATTGGTGGAATGGACCTGGTACAAAGACATTGTATATTTTCTACAAGAACTAAGGCCCCCCGATGGAATGGGAAAAAGAAAGGCAAGAGATTTAAATCTCAAATCTATCAGATATTGCCTTATTGACTAGGGCTTGTATTGGAAAGACCCTCTAGGAGTTCTTCTAATATGTTTGGACCCACAGGAAGCCCAAAAAATTATTTTTGATTTTTATGACAACCTATGTGGAGGAAATCACTTCTGAAGGACCATGGCCTATAAAATAATCAAGGATGGGTACTATTGGCCTACCTTGTTCACTGATGTCTATGCGAAATTCAGGGCTTGCATCAAATGTAAAAAATTATCAAGAAAGAAACAACTCAAATATTTTCCATTGAAGCATGTGGTAGCTTTAGGACCCTTTCAACAATGGGGGATGGACTTCATTAGGGAAATTCATCCTGCTTCAAGTGTTCATCACAGGTGGATATTAATTGCAACAGATTATTTCACCAAATGGATAGAAGCTATCCCCACAAGGAGTGCTTCACACAAAGTAATTATTGGTTTTATTGAGGATATTATGACAAGGTTTGGTTGTCCGAACAGAATCATCACTGACAACATTGCATCCTTCAAGGTTGAACCATTGATCTATTTATGTGAGTGATTCATAATTAAATTGATTCATTCCACCCCATACTACCCCCAGGGAAATGGACTAGCAGAATATTCTAACAAAATCCTCATTAAAATCATTAAAATATTGTTAGAAGATAACTAAAAAGCATGGGACTCAAAGCTCAAATTTTCTTTATGGGTTGACTGAGTGACAACAAAAAGTTCTTTGGGTGTCTCTCCTTTTTAGCTTGTGTATGGGACTGAGGCAGTCCTCCCTTCTCATCTTGCCTTGCTTGTGGAGAAATTATTTCAAGACTACCAGGGTGAGGATAATGACATAACTAAAAGGATTTTGTAGTTGGTTGAAGTACAGCAGGCGAGGGAACAAATTATGAATAGAGCGCATGACCATCAGTAGAGAATCAAGCAAGAATTTGACAGAAAGGTGAGAAAATAAAGTTTCCAGCTAGGAGATCTAGTACTAAAATGGGATGCACTTGGACAAGACAGAGGAAAGCATGGGAAATTTGAAGCCCTCTGGATTGGGACCTTCAAATTTTCTGAGGTATTTCCAAATAATACTTATAGGCTGTAGAATTTGGACGGAGACAAATTTGTCAATGGCCCTATAAATGAGCATTTTCTTAAGAGGTTCTTTAATTGAGCCATGAGTGGCTCCCATATCTTTGTAAATGTTGTTTTTCTTTTGTTGTTAGTTTTAATAGGTAACTCCACAACCCAACAGTGAGGCACTGAAGCTGCAGAAGAGTTCTTGGCATCTCGCAGGGAGAAAGCCATCCCCCATGGATCCTAATGTTATCACACTTATTTGTAAAGGGAGGTGTTTCCCTAAGAAGTTGGCATTTTAGTAAAAAGAGGGAAGAAATTGGCCAAAAACCCACTTATCCTAAGTTTTGTGTGTGCAAGGGCGTCACTCTAAGTAGTGTGTGGATCTAGGTGGGCGAGATCTATGCGCTCAAATCTATGGTGCAGGATCCATATCGGACCCCCCCTCCACCCCGACATTCTACCTTTAACGAGGGGGGGGGTCTGAGTTGGTGGTTTTTGAATGCAGGCCCCCC
>ML809933.1:7474-17869 GCA_009831015.1 Picea engelmannii
TTTTTTTTTAATGAAATCAAAAGGTTCCATTAAAACACTTTGATATGGAGTGCATAGAGGTTCCATTATGACTAGTCCAAAATCCAAATGTGTGCCGGTATCTGCATATTACTCTTCTCCACATGTTACCTTAATGATCCTAGCAGCTTGCATTAATAATCGAAAATCCTTTTGAATTTTGTATAGTTTCCCACATTGTATGCGTCCTAGCCATCTAAATGTAAGATGCTACTACATACAAGAGATATATGTCATAGAGGAAACAAATTCCTCGTAGTTAATGAGAGGGAAACACGTGTTCCAGGGGGGGAATCTTGTAAATAATAAAGCACATAGCATGCTTGAAAATTCACATACCAGTTTAGTTCCTAAGATGCTCCCACTCACATTAAGAATAATTACAATATTCAAGTGTTAATAATGTATTTCTAGTATTCCATGTTCTTTGGATCTGTTGTAGTTTTGCACTAAAAATATATATATTTTTAATCTACTAGCATAGTGAACTTCTCATGAAAATCCATCCATATATGAGATTGCAAAAAAATTAGGAAAAATTTATAATTTCACAAATGTATTATTAATGTTTGTACCTTAAATCCTTCCATTTAATTATGACATTTTATCTCTCAAAAAATTGCACCATCTTTGTGTAAGTTAAAAAATTGTTCCATTTTGAATATCCATGTCATGGGATCATTACCATCAAGCTTGATCGTATTGTTCTTGGAAATGAAGTAGTTTTTTCATCCCGATCCGAAACCATGATTTCATGGATCTTGGTGTGATAAATTATCAAGTGTTTTGGACTTAGTCCTTTTTTTCTTTGGATGTGTTAGTGTTTGATCCATTTGTGACCATAACTTGATCCTCGTTTTCTCCTTATCCTCTTTTTTCGGAAGATAATTTAGGATATGGAGGTTTGATAATTCCTTCATTAGGTCCTCCCTCCCGCACTTTACATCCTTGATGCATGGGCTCACTTTGATATTTGTATAATTTGGAAATTATATTCTAATTACCATATTAATGAGGTAAAACTTATTTGTCATGGTAATATCCATGCTTCCCATTCTCTCTTCGAACTTGGATATGAAATTTCCAAATCATCATTTTGTTCTTGTGTCCTAGATGAGGATTTAGAATCCTTTGTAGGAGTCTCATTTTTCTTATGATATCTAGACATGATGGGCTAAGTTTTTGCACTCTCTTAAGAGAATGTCATAGTTCTCTTTGTTAGAATATTGAGACATATGAATACAGATACAACAATAGTAAATGCAAGAACCTTACTAGTCTATCCTCCTATCCATATAAGAACAACATGTAATCATAATAAGAAAGAGACAAGACAAAAAGAGTACACCAAATATACATGGTAAAATCCCAATATGGAGAAACATCCACGAGAACGTATTGTCTTCTTTATTATTAGGAAATATCTAGTCTTACACTTGATCTCCCACAAATCACACTCCATATTCACATCATTTCAATGTATATGATAATTATGTGATCCTTCATTTCAATGTACCTCATTTGTCTCTCTTACCTCTATTATATAACAAGAGTTATGGAGGAATTACATCCTGTAATGTCCCCCACCTCTTGATAAAGAGGTTGTGAGAGACTTAGTAGTCTAGTTGTCCCCACTAGAATATAGTCTCATATAACATGGGAACCAAGATATCCCAGAGCATGTACCTAAGCATAGTGTTATAATATTAAGTTGACTTTGGGAGAAAAAGGTAAAATAAAGAAAAGAAAATACCACGTGTGGAAAAGATAGGAGTTAACCCCAGAGGTTAACTAACTCAATAAAGAATTATATCATGGGTATAAAAGAAAGGAAGGGCACATCTCTCAGTCATTCTGGATTATTATCACTTTTTCATTTTGGGCTCTTGAGCACAAAGCCATTTTGAGGGTTTGAGGTTACAAAAGCTAGAGATCTTGAAAGATTCCACCCATCTTGATTCAAGCTTGGTCTCATGGGTGAAAAATTCCTCCCACACCATTCTACAGTAGGTCCAAGTCACATCCATCATCACATAAGAGATCATTGTGCAGCATTGAGGGGATTTCCAGCAGGGGGAGCACCTTCTGAAGGAGATCAATTCGATCTAGGAGGAGGAGAAGGCCTTTTAGCCAAAGGACTTATGGGTTTTCTTTGTATGCCATAGGGCATCCTTTATAGCCTATTATGGAGGATATTCATCTTCCCTATTATTTACTGGAGTTTGGTACGAGTTGAAAATTAATAGGGCGCACTTCAAAAAGACACTCCATTCATTTGGGGAGTCAAATCTTACCCGAACAACTTGATACTTGGTCAGGGGGTTTTTCTTGCCCCGATCTACAGTTCTGGAGATTTTTGGGGTTATTGGAGGCATCGAAGAGGGAGGCCAAAATATTGAGCTTTAGAGA
Source organism: Picea engelmannii (assembly GCA_009831015.1). Lineage (NCBI taxonomy): Eukaryota > Viridiplantae > Streptophyta > Pinopsida > Pinales > Pinaceae > Picea > Picea engelmannii. The sequence goes on from ML809933.1 coordinate 9,902, forward strand.
GAAGGAGGGCGCATTGAAAAAAGTGGATCTACTGATCTGAAGGGTCAAATATTCTCCATTCAGCTTGAAACTCCATATGGGGGTTTATCTTTCCTTGATCTACTATTCGAGGGGTTTTGGTCTTGTTTGGAGGCCTTGAGGAGGAAGGCTGAATTATTAGGGTTCTACAGCCAGCTAGGAGGGTACATATCATTCAGTAGACATGGCTTCAGTCATCCACATGGACAACATTGATCTTATATCTTCATCAGGTTATTGGGGAGCCTTGGGAGGCTATTATCTATAGTTTTGTGAAGTCTTAGAGCAACTATTCTTCCACCTTCTTTATTCTTATTGTATTTTCTCAGATCTATAGATCCATTGTATCTGGATCACTCTACTATCTAAATAAATGTAAGATCTGAAGCTATTGATTCTATACTGGTGTTATATGCTTGCATCTTGTTATTTTTTTATGATATCTGTCATATCTATATCTCCATGTGTAATATCCCATGAGTAAACCATCAATGTGCAACTATATGAATTAAACATGAAAACATAGTAAACAACAATAAACAGTTAATTAATTAGTGGTTCCCAACAAAAAATTGGCTTGTGAACATTACAGTGGTATCATAGTGTTGATCCTTCCATCCAATGGGGATTAGCGCATGCATAAGATCAGTGGTATCTATATGGGAAGGCACATAAAGAATACAGGTGAAATAGAGGCAGAGATGGAAGGTTCAGGTGAGGACAGTGAGACACAAGTTTTAGTAGGTATTGCAAAGGTGTTACAAAACTCCATAAATCATACACAAAGTGCACTTGAGCACCATATACAAGAGAACCAAGAAATAATGTGTAGGGGGTAGTTTGAAAGGAGGGAGACCTTGGAAAGAATAAATTCTAACTAGGAGAATATTTTGCAACTCTGGTTATAGATAACCCATGCGGGAAAAGGACCAAAAATTTGTGCAATCAGGGAAGCCAATGGTTCTCATGGGGGAAATAGACGTCACCATGAACATAACTTTCATTAACACACTGAGGGGCATAGTTTTGGAGGAGGAGCTTCTAAGGGGATAACACATAGTAGAAATAACCTTAGACCCTATGTACCTAGGGGAAATTTTCATGCTATCTCTTATGACCTTCGGAACCAAAACAGATCCCGTCAGTGCACTCCCTACGTTCTGTGTTCACACCTTGCACCGATTAGACAAAAGAGAAACAATTGAAACTTATACTAACATTCACAATTCCATCTACTCATAACGAAATTCATTCATTCATGAAAACACAATAAAAGGGAATTGCAAACAATTTCCATCAATTTTCCTCTATTATCTTCCTTCAAAAGTAAAAGTGGCTACAACTACAATCAAAACAATGACTAAAATTCCTAAATATCCTACTAACTTGAAGCAACCTCATTTGGGCATACAAAACCTCTATTTATCTCAGAGGGTCCTTAGGGTTCCCCTCGACTACTTGTCTACTCCAAAACCTAACCTAACGGCTATCTTAGTTTAGTCACATTCCAGAGCAGGAGTGGAAAATATCACATCGCTCACGATCGTTCAAGCGTGCTTCAAAATATTTTTCAGCACTGATTTCAGGCATGCTTCAAAATATTCGTCGTGACTGCTAGCGTTGAGATTCTGAAAATATTCCCAGACGTTGAGTGGTCCTGCTCTGCGTTCTCGCTAATGATGTTCCTGCATCATTATTGACAAAGAAGGATGGGATAATGTGCATGTGCATTGATTACAGAGAATTGAATAAAAACACTATCAAGAACCAATACCCCATCCCTAGGATTGATGAGCTATTGAATGAGCTTCATGGGGTTGTATACTTCACAAAGATAGACTTGTGCTCTGGCTCTCATCAAATAAAAATGAGGAAGCAAGATGTACCCAAGACAATGTTAAGATGTCATTATGGCCACTATGAGTTCTTGGTAATTCCATTTGGGCTTACTAATGTGCCAACCACCTTCTAGTATTGCATGAATCATGTCTTCAACAAGAAATTAAGCAAGTTCCTCTTAGTCTTCTTTGATGACTTGTTGAACTATAGAAAAACATGGGAGGAGAACCTTCAACATGTAGAACAGATCTTAGCCATCATGTAAGGGAAATCTTTATATGCTAAAGAATCCAAATGTGAATTTGGGATGACAGAGGTTCTCTATTTGGGACACATGATTGGGGTGAAAGGAGTACAGGTACACCAAGAGAAGATACAATATATACTTGACTGGACAACACGTAGGACCCTCACTGAATTGAAAGGATTTCTTGGCATACATTTCTATTACAGGAGGTTTGTCAAAGGATTCTCTCAACTTTGCACACCTTTGACTGATTTGGCCAGAAAGGGCTCATTCAAGTGGAGTCAAGAGGCAGAATTGACTTTTGACAATATGAAGAAGGTAATGAGAACTTGTCCGGTATTGGCTCTACCATATTTGGCACAACCTTTCACAGTGGAGTGTGACACCTAAGAGGAGGGAATTGGAACAATACATATGCAGAATAGGTACCCCATTGTCTATTAGAGTCAAAAACTGAGGGGTCCTGAGCTTCTCTATACCATTTATGACAAAGAGATGGTATCCATCATGCATGCATTGGATAAGTTCAGGAAATACTTGGTTGGGAAAAAATTTGTGGTGAGGATAGATCACAATAGCCTCAAGTACTTTTTGGATGAGAAGAACTTAAATGAGAGACAACAGAAATGGGTTAGCAAGATCCAATCATATGAATTTGACATTGAATTTTTCAAAGGGAAAATTAATGTGGTGGTTGATGCCTTATCCAGGAGACCATCATTTTATGCTCTGACCGACATCTCAGTTGACTGGACGACACACCTTTTGATGGAATATTCAAAAAATAGGTTTGCGTACAAATTGATGGATGGGGAGGTACAAGATAGAAAATTCCAGGATTGTGGATGACATCATATATCATAAGGGCCAAATATTCTTGGTTCCATAGTCAACCTTTAAAACCAGAGTGCTACAGGCATGCCATGATTCACCGATAGAAGGGCATCATGGATTCATCAAAACATATAGGAAAATAAGGGAAAGATTCGCATGGAAGGGAATGAAGGAAGATGTGATGCGCCACATGAAGGAATGTTCCACTTGTCAGGAAAAAAATGATGAACACACTCATCCAACAGGGTTACTGCAACCACTTCCCATTACTAAGCATAAATGGGAATGTGTATCTATGGATTTGATCACGGGATTGCCCAAGGCCTAGGGAAACGATTTCATTTTTATGGTTGTGGATAGGTTAACCAAATTTTCCCACTTTTTCTCCATTGCCATAGATTACAGTGCCCCATAGGTTGCATATTTTTTCTTTAGAGAGGTTTTTAGGTTGCATGGTTTACCCAAAACCATTGTGAGTGATAGGGAGAGCAGGTTCATGAGCACCTTTTGGTAGGAGCTATTCAGATTGATGGGTATGCCTTCACCCCCAGTACTAGTTATCATCCTCAAATAGATGGCCAAATGGAGATAGTCAACAAGTGGGTTGAAGGCTACCTTTGGAATTATGTTTCAGGGAAACAAAAGGTGTGGATTAAGTGGCTCCACTTGGGAGAATATTTCTACAACACCACCTATCACATGTTTATTGGTATGTCATATTTCAAGGCCTTATACAGTTATGATCCCCTCTCCTTTGTGGAGATTGTCTTTGGTGATAGCAGGGATCATATGGTACATGATTGGATTCAATAGAGTCAGGATATACTCAGAGAGCCTAAAGACCATTTGCAAAGGGCACATAATAAAGAAACGTTACAAGAAGATAAGCACAGGGTGGAGCATACATTTGTTGTTGGTGATTTGGTATATTTGAGGCTTCAACCATACAAACATGCATCTATTAAGAGGAGTGGCAGAAAAAATCTCCAACCTCGCTTCTTTGGGCCATACAGGGTGAACAAAAGGGTAGGCACCATGGCATATGAGCTTGATCTTCCATAGAGAAGCAAAATACACAATGTATTTCATGTATCATGCTTAAAAAGAGATATAGGAAAACAAATCATTCCTATTGAGGAACTACCCCCTTTGGATGAAGAGGGGAAATTGATATTGATTCTGGAAGAAGTATTAGAACTAAGGAGAGGAGGTTAAGGAAAAGGAGCATCAAGGAATACTTGATCAGGTGGAAGAACTTACCTATAGAGAATGTCACTTAGGAAAGTGAACAGGTTCTTCAAGAGACATGTTCATAATTTCTTGTGGGAAAGAAATTTCTTGTAGGGGAGACTGTAATGTCTATTGGATATGTGTTATATTATTTGCATGAATAGTACTTCCATGTGCCTCGAGAAATGTGTCACATATTTAGGTGGTTTTTTGGCACATGGTTTTTGCCGATCATTTTCTATTTTCGGTTAAGGAATTAGGGTTGTGTACTAATCCAGGTCACTGGGTTAGGATTTTGGATTCCTCTAGCTCCTATATGTATATTTTATTGTAAATAATGTATCATACATGAACGAATATATAATATGTTGGTTTTCCCGGTTTCGGTTTCCAGGGGAAAAATCTCTGTGTAATGTTTGTATTTGTCATTGTATATTTTATGTTCTTTTAGTGAATATCTATTTGCGGTAGATATTGTACAAGTTTAAAATACACAATTCCCCCCACCTCTTCATAAAGAGGTTGTGAGAGACTTAGTAGTCTAGTTGCCCCCATTAGACTATAGTCTCACATAACATGGGGTCCAAGATATCCCAAAGCATGCACCTGAGCACAACGTTATAATACTAAGTTGACTTTGGGAGAAAAAGGTGAAATGAAGAAAAGAAAAGAACACATGTGGAAAAACTAGGAGTTAACCCTAGAGGTTAACTAAATCAACAAAGAATTAGATTAGGGGTATAAAAGAAATAAAGGGTGCATCTCTCATTCATTCTGGATTATTATCAGTTTTTCATTTTGTGCTCTTGAGAACAAAACCATTTTGAGCGTTTGAGGTTAAAAACCCTAGAGATCAACTCAATGGTGAAATATTCCACCCATCTTCAACCAAGCTTGGTATCAAGGGTGCAATATTCCTCCCATGCAATTCTACAGTAGGTTCATATCACATTCATCATCACAAAAGAGATCATTGTGCAACATTGAGGGGATTTCCAGCAGGGGGCACACCTTCTGAAGGAGATTAGTTTGATCTAGGAGGAGGAGAAGGATTTTGAGCCAAAGGACTTACAGGTTTTCTTTGTATGACATAAGGAATCCTTTCTATCCTATTCTAGAGGAGATTCATCTGCCATATTATTTAATAGAGATTTTTATGAGTTGAAGAGTAGGAGGGTACACTACAGAAAGATGATCCATTCATTTGGGGTGTCAGATATTTCCCGAACAACTTGATACTTTTTCAGGGTGTTTGTCTTGCCCCGATCTACAGTTCTGGAGATTTTGGGGGTTATTGGAGGCCTTGAAGAGGGAGGCGAAAATATTGAGCTTCAGAGAGAAGGAGGGTGCATTGCAGAAAGTGGATCTTCCCATTTGAAGGGTCAAATATTCTCCATTTATCTTGAAACTCCATCTGGGGGTTTATATTTCCTCGATCTACTATTCGAGGGGTTTTGGTCTTGTTTGGAGGCATTGAGGAGGAAGGCCAAATTATTGGGGTTCTAGAACCAACCAGGAGGGTGTGTATCATCCAACAGACATGGATTTAGTCATCCGTAGGGACAACATTGATCTTATCTCTTCGTCATGTTATTTTGGAGCCTTGGGAGGCTATGATCTGCAGTTTTGTGAAGTCTTGGAGTGATCCGAAATCGGATCCAGAAGCCTAACAGGGCTTGAAAAATGCTCAAAAATGAAAGTGCTCGGAATCCGATGAAACGAACACCATTGCGTCCGTCTCGTCTTCCTGATTCCGGTGGTATATTTACTTTGTCAAACAGAGTCCGTATGGAGAAGATATCGCACTCTGTCCGAAAAGTCAAACAGGCAAAAAAATTGCTCACTGTGCAGTCCGTACAGTCCGTACGGACGCTGACATGGCATGTTCGTACGCTGACATGGCATGTTCGTACAGGCGACACGTGGCAAGTCTGTACATGCGACACATGGTAGGTCTGTACAGGCGACACGTGGCAGCCTCGGGTGATGACACGTGTCAGGGAGATTTGGACTTTTGGGCATACGACTGGACCTATCCCGAGGTGACATGTGTCACCACTGTAAGGGTGACACGTCGCATGGGATGATGTCAGCAGCCTACATGTCGGATGACATGGCATACGGAAGATGACGTGTCAGATGGTGACGTGGCAAGCATTCGTTGGTTGGCAGCTGTCGAATCCGGAAGTGACATGTGTCTGTTGGGTGGCAAATGGTATGAGGACACGTGGCCTAATCCGTGAGTGCCACGTGTCACTCGTTTATTGGCCGATTGGTTTTATGTAAAATGTATTGGAGGCCGCAGGGTTCAACCCCCGGACCTCCCCCTCTATGTAAAGCCTTCACAAACTTCCGCTGACCAATATTCCGCCGTTTATTTCTTAACATGTGTGTGGATATTTTTATATTTAAGTTCATATGAGTTTGTAATTGGCGGGAGGTCGGGTCGGGGCTTAGCCCCGGCCCGTGGTCGTTTGCATTGTAATATGACCGCACTATATACATTGTGGCCCGACATTTATGTGTGCACGGGATTTGTTTAAGCCATGGTTTTTGCTTTGTTAAATGTGACCATGCACGTGGGGGTTTTAAATGTTATGCCCGCAGTTACATTACATCCACCATATGCGCGCGGTTTAAAATGTGGTTTCAAACGGTTTTGTAACGGTTAGCACCTTTTTTCAATAGCCCGAGGTCGTATGACCCATGTGCCCTAGTGCTAGGCAGTTAGGGGTTGGAGGCGCCCTAACCGTTCTACAGTTTGCACCGTTGGCGCGGTTGCACACGGTGCCAAGTTTTTGCGCTTAAATTTGCGTGTGAGCCAAGTTCATTTTACAGGAGTGCGTTATGTAGAACGAGTGACAGAAAGCTTGAAGGGGAAAACTTCCAGGAGGCATAACTTCTTCATTTTTCGACCGATTGAGGTGCCGAAAGAGCCTAGATAGGGGTTTTTGGCCGCTCTGAAGCCATTAGAGCAGTCAGAGCAAGGTTATACTGGAGGGAAACCAAGATAAAGTAATTTTGAGGTAGAGAAGCTGTTGAGGAGGAGACGCTGTCGGACCATTTCTGGGAGCTCTGGACGTCCGTTTTGCGTGCCGTTTCTTTTGCATGGTTCTAGAGATCTGGGCGAACATGACCAGATCAGTCTTGTAGCCATTTGGCATTGCAGTGATGTAATTTTGAGCTTTCAAACAGAAATAAAGAAGCCTCCCACAGAGAAAAGGCCCAGAGACGTAGGCAAAGTTGTGTCGAACTCCGTTATCAATCTGCGTGTTATGGGTTGTTGTCTTTTATTACATTTCAGATCTGCACATATGTATATGGATGTAATAATCCCTCTTCTTTCCTCATTCTTCGCATGCAAAATTAAACTCAACCTAAGTCATTAAAAGATCTGGCGGATCATGGAGCAACTATTCTTCTAGCTTTATTATTCTTATTGTATTTTCTTAGATCTACAAATCCATTGTACCTGGATTACTCTAGTATATAAATAAAGGTCATATCTAAATATATTGATTCTATACTGGTGTTATATGATCGCATCTTGTTATTTTTTTATGATATATGTTAGATCTATATCTCCATGTGTAATATCCCATGAATAAACCATCAATGCACAACTATCTAAAGTAAACTTGAAAACATAGTAAACAACAATAAACAATTAATTAATCAATAGTTCCTAACAAAAACATGGCTTGGGAACATTACAGTGGTATTATAACGTTGATCCTCACAACCAATGGGGATTAGCGCATGTATAAGTTCAATGGTATGTATATGGGAGGACGCAGAAA
>ML809933.1:30422-56395 GCA_009831015.1 Picea engelmannii
ATGCATAGTTTTGTCTTGATTGCAGGATCGCTTTTTGGAAGGAGCAGCAGAAGCAAGGAGATAAAGCTCAATGGAGGATCTACACCAACCGTCGATAAAAAGGTTAGTTGGTTCTTCCCTTGTTTGCTTGTGAAAAAGGGTTTCAGGTTGGGGTAGAAGGTTAAAAGTAGCTTATGAAGGGTCATGATCTGCATGCAAGTTTAAAGCCCTAGCTTGTTAGTCCGTAGGGTAGAATAACCCCACAACAGAATTGGCGACTCCACTGGGGATCTTTTACTCTTAGGGTTTCTGGATTTGGTTAAAGGTCTTTGGGTAGTCCAAAGATGTTTAGTTTCTGTTTCTTTGTTGTTTTTGTTTTCTGTTAGGTCAAAAGCTAGCAGGGAACCTGGTTATCTATACCAGTTTTTCCTTGACTGTTGCTTGACTTTTATTCTCAGGACACACAGAGGTACCCGCGGCCTGCAGAAGCCCTGCCCACGGGTAACCCGCGCCCTAACCTTCTACAGCCTGCGGTTGTCCGCCTACTGTAGTGGTTTTAGTAGCGTGTGGAGCCCAGGAAGCTTAAGAGGCAGTCTCCTCTTCCCTGTCAGAATTTTACCTTCTCAGGGGGCTTTCTGGATCATGTCTGGGTCTTGGTTGGTTTGTTGTCTTGCTTTCAGTCTGCCTTATTGTGTTGGTTGTCCTTTGCGTTTTTTTTTATTTTTGCAAAGTTTCCTTTTCTGTTGAAGTAGAAGCATCCAAGCCTTTAGGAGACCCTGGTTGTTAATACCAGAGGCCTTTTTCAGATATGGGATGCCTGTGTTTGATTTTTTCTATACATACCCGCGGGCTGCTTCAGTTCTAAGCGCGGGTACCCGCGTGTTGTTATATCCCAGCAGGCGGTTGAACGCGTGCTGTATTGGTGACAGTCGCGGGCCTGTCTGGTTTCCTTTCAGCCTGGGTGGGGCAGTCATCCCCTCTTGTGGTGAGAAGAGCCCCTTTCAGGGTTTGGAGTCTGGAGGGGCACAGTCAGTAAGTTAGGGCCTCATATCCTTAGCTTGTGTTTTGCTTACTAGATGTTTTGATAGAAAAGACAAAAGAGAAAAAATATTTGTTTTGTGGTTTTTAGGCAAGTGTTAGAATCGGTGCTATCTTGATTGATTTTTGCATTTTGGTGCTCTGATTCTGTTTGCGATTTGCGATTTAAGATAGAGTTTTCTTTTCATTCTCTTGGTTTTGTTCTTGTCAACATTTTTCCTTGTTGTGTTATTTTACAACGAAATAAAAAGCAATTTCTTGTTTCATTTTCTTCTTGGTTTGAAGATTGTGTGGTTGCATTAGTAGCTAGGAAAGAAGTCTTTTTGCATAAGTTCTTGTAGTGCATTTAGGGTATAAGTAGCTCGCATATCTGAGCGAAAGTTCTCCTTATTTACTGCATGAAATCTTAGTAAATTTGAAAAAGAAAAGAAATCTTTCATTGAAAAGTTACTGGTTTTGCATTTTAGTAAAAGTTTTTTTTTCCAAGCATTTTTGTTCATTTTGCTTTGAGTCTTTTTACACACCATCAATTTCACTTTCGTACCTTGTGACTTTAAAAAATCCCATTAAAAGCAACGCTAATTAAAATCAAATAGACTTTTCTGTTTGTAAGGTGCATACACTAGCTCAGGAATAGGGCCTTGGAATAGGTTGGAGAATAAATTCTCCAAGGCCACTCAAACTAAACATTGGAGTCTGTCAATAGGGAGTGTAGAGGTCCAGTTACAGAAAGTTATTCAGGACCCCTCTCTAACACAGGGGCTAAAAATGAGGTCGCGTAAGGAAAGGTAGCGGAGATAACCCCTCCAAAGATGGACCGAGCGTTGTGGAGAACACATATTGAGGATTTGTGAAGGGATTACGTCGTTTGCATTTGCCACGGAGCTTCGTGGGTCTCGAATCCATTCGAGGTCCTTAGTTGTCTTCCGGACCATTTGCTCTCGATACCCTTGATAGGTTTTGGGCTTGATACCCTGCTCATTGTGGTCTACCCGACTGCCGACTGTACCCGCCTGGTGACTGTTCACGTGCTGGCAAACTAGTTGCCAATATTTTCTAGGGACATACACAGGTGACTACGGGGGTATACCGCGGTACCTAGGACGGACATCGAACCAACACTTTGCAGAGTATACCCGGAGGGTGCTTCCGTATTCGAGTTGCACTTGCACCGGTAAGTTGCTCTAGTGTTGGTTGTTGTAACTGTTCTTCCAACTAGTTTAGTGCTTGCTTGATTTATCTTCTAGGGGATTTCTTTTAGCGAGTGTTATTGTTTATTTGTGTAGAATACCTTAGCGTGTCATGAATCTTCTCACACAGTGAAGGATTCGGAGCTCTGTCGGTTACGAAGGCTTCTGGGCCTGCCGCCGGTTATACGAGAGCCACCCCCGCCACCATTGAGGCGGAAGCTAGACCATCAAGGGTCTTTCGAAGCAACCGGGGATTTTGAGCCCGAACAACCCCCCGAGGCATTGACCGCCAATCTTGGATTGGTTGAGACCTCAAACACTGATACTTGGCCGGATATTATTGTGCCAATTCAATTCTACGAACGCCTGTCAGTGCTTAACCCAGTTATGGAACAAAACTCTGTTACTTCCTCTGGGACCTCTTCCATTCCCATCACTGTTTCTACCACAGGAAAAGCTTCTCCTAACTTGCCTTTGTCGACGGTCCGGGCCACCATGGTCTCAGTCGCAACTACGTCGCACAGTGGACCGACCCCATCTATCGTGGCGGCCACACCTCCTTACACACCTAGTGCGACAGGCGCTCCATTTTCATACGGTATGCCTAGTTCGGGTACAAGCCCTGTACTCACTTACTCCACTTTACAGACTTTGGGTCTGGGGGCAGGGATCTCTAACGCTCCCCTGCAAGGTCAACTCGGGGGCATTCCTTCCCCTTTCAATGCTTTTCCTTACGCTGGAGGTTACATTCCTCCTTCGTCCCCTTCGCTTGGTGGTCCACATCAGCAGTCTGTCGGGTAGCCTACACACACGAGTCCAGTCGGAGCAGGGAGTCAAGGAACACCTGCGCAAACTCATTCGGTAGGTTCGTGACCATTTGTTTGGAACGGGACATTTGGTAGTAACACTTTCACATCCGTTGCTTTCCCATCAGGGGGCACACCCATTTTTGGACAGTCTACGCCGGCACAGGGTACTATTCCTGCGCTGGGGGCACATATACCTAGACCTTGGAACTCAGGACAAGGATCCGTTCCTTCCTCTGGAATGTCGATCTGGGGTAATTCTTTCCACAGTCACTGGAACCCCGGAGAGACTTCTATGCCTCTCTCGTCAGGACCGGCATGGGGTAATCCTTCCCAAAGTTCGTCAAACACAATGAATGCCCAACATCCTATGTCCTTCATGGGGAATCAGCCAATGATGTCTCCTCCGATGCAAAACCCTTACGCTGGTCAGAGCCACGGTTTCTTCCAGATCCCGGGCCAGCAGCCAAACTTTTCCTGGCAACCTAGTGCCAGTCAAACCCGAGGACCCTTTTATCCAGGCCATCAGCAACAACCCAAACTACCATTCTTGGCAACATTACACTTGCCCGATTTGAAACGGTTGTTAAATGATCCTATCTGTCACGATCCGCGTTGGCCTCCTATGCCAACGAAGTTGCCTTCGGACATTCCCAAGTTCAAGGCCAAGCCTAACGAAGATCCAGGTGATCACGTGACTACTTTCCACTTATGGTGTTCATCTAATTCACTGAAAGATGACTCCGTCCAGTTGCGATTGTTTCAACGCACTCTTATTGGGAGTGTCGCGAAATGGTACATAGAGCTTGATCGTTCGCGATATTCTTTTTTCGGCGAACTGGCGATGGCTTTCCTTAACCATTTCCAGTTACCTGTGAGATACGACGCCGGCACCGAATTGCTAGCCAATTTCTCACAGACGACAGCGGACCATATCTCGGATCATATTCAGGAGTGGCGACGCCGAAAGAGTCTCATCAAGGTACCCGTCCCACCAGCATTCCTGCTTGAGTGGTTCCTTAAGTCTTTAGTTTCGCAGTTATCCAAAGACATTGCAACTTCAGGGGTTTTCTCCGAGGAAGATTCCATCATGAGGGCTCAACAATTTGAGCTTATCTATTCTCAGTCTGGTCTATTGTACACCATCCTGCCGGATGCACCACGATCGATTCTGGATAAATCAAGACAGAGAGTCGGACCACATGCTGACGGTATCATCGGTTCGGCACAAACTAAGCCCACTGAGCAATTGACAAAACAATTGTAGCAGTTATCTATACAACACTCAGTGGCCAGCCAGACTACTTCTTTGGCTGTTCCTCCTACTCAAACGTCGGAAGTACACTCTGTGCAGACGACTAACCCAAAGGCCAACCAGCAGCCTGAGGGGAAGAAAAAACAACGCAAGAAGAGTAAGGGGGATAAAAAACCAAATGATAATGCCGGCAAGGGCACCACGGAAAAGAAGAGGGCGAGGTATTCGTGCAACTTATGTGCGGAAGACCACCCGACCCATCTATGCCCTCGACTTGCGGAGGACTAGAAGTTTGTCACACAACAACAGCAAGCAGTGTTGACCAATCCCTTTCAGCATGGGCAGAATTTAACTCAAGCCTCTGCAAGTGGTGAAGGGGGTAGCCAGGAAAACTGCCCTCCTCCGAATAATACTTCTTCCGTGAACGTATATATGGTTAAAAGTGATGCTTTCATAACGACTAGAGCACACGACTATAGCAAACCAAGCGCCCCTGAGAAAGGCAAAGAAGCCAAGATCCCATCTCTTCCTCTACAGATTGAGAAGACGTTGGGTGAGACAATGACACGCATTCTGAATGGTGCGTTCAAGCGAGCTTCGCACAATCCAAACGCAAGGGCCTCCCAGAACTACTTTGTGGTGGAAGATTTATCACAAACCCCTTGCGCTATGTCCGCTTTGGAGGTCCTCCAAAGTTGCCCTGCTCAGAGAAAAGCCTTGTTGACTGCTTTAGGCTCTACCAAGACTTGTAACCCGGGCACCATCATGTTAGATACGACTGACTTGAAACCTTGTTTACCTTACCATGTCGCGTTTCATATAGTAGTGGCTCACCCCACGAAAACTTTTACAAGGAATATCTTCCGCACGGTGGTAGACGAGGGAGCTTCAACTTGCGTTATGTCGTTAGCATGCTGGAAAGCCATTGGTCAACCTGAGTTGTCTCCGTCACCTACTCTCCTTACTGCGTTCGACGGTCATTCTTTCCGACCACATGGCATCATTCCTTCTTTCCCTGTGCAGTTAGGGGGAAATACCGTGTGCGTCGAAGTAGAGGTAGTCGATGCCCCCATCGACTAAAATCTATTGTTAAGTCGTAGTTGGACTTATGCAATGCAAGCAGTGGTCACTACCATTTTCCGAGTCCTCCTGTTTCCACATGAAGGCCGGATAGTGACCATAGATCAGTTGTCCTTCTCTCGGCCTGACCCAGCCTTGGGGGCATCCACGGTTCCCATGGTAGATAATCCTCAAGCCGGTATCGTTAACATAGGAGTTGGTTTGTGCCCATCTTTGATGGGTACTTTCGATTACCCACCTCCTCAAGGCGATGTCAAGTTTATATCAAATCACCACAAGGCTGAGATTTTCCATGTTTCATCGTTCCGCACGACTTACTTTGAGGATCCATGGATTCTTCCTTCCCCATCAGACACGATGGATGCAACAGGGCATGAGGGCATGTCTATGCCCTTGTCGGCCACTGCAGTAGCGTACTCTTTGGTTCAGCAAGCTTCAGCTACTCCTGATCCGAGTCCCGCACAAGAGTCGGATCCGCTCCTGGAGCCTATCTGGGCTCAGGATTCTCTTGTCAACACAAATTCGTTAGATTTAGTCTTGCCTTCTGACGAAGCTGTAATCAAAGCAATGACTAGTCTAGACAAACCTTGGGACGATCTTCATCACAGATCATATTTCCTCCCAGCGTTACACCGAATTGAGGCAGGAGAATTCACTACCACCATGATGGGAGATCAGCCGTGTCCTATTAACCTCTTAGCTACACAGGAAATTTATGCTAAAGGAAATATGGAAACTATCGCTGCCACTATACCTATCAACATCTCCCGAAACCATGGCATCGTGGAGAATGTCTTCGTCAGAGTGGATTGCTCCCCCGAAGAGATTTAGATTTACACAGATATTTTCAAAGAATTCCGCGATGTTTTTGCCTGGTCTTACGAAGCGATACCTGACATCGACCCAAAAAGTGTCGATCATGGGCTACCTTTGTTGTTTTTCAAGCTCGCTTTAAGACCCAAAAGAAACACCCGGCGAGACTGTATTTATGCTTTTCGATCTCGTCCGGATTAACTGAGAAAATTAACCATTATGGAGTCTTCTTTAAGCCCTTTTCAGATTCCTTAAAGATGAAAAGATTGTCGAGTGACCTTGTTTCTTCACACTCGTTAAATTGGTCCAGAAGAACGTTCCTTAAACGGGTCTTCTTTTAAGCCCTTTTCAGACCCTTTAAACATGAAAATATTTCCGAGCGATCTTGTGCCGCTTCACGCTCGTTAAACTGAAATTTGAAGTCACGTCTGTCCGACGGTAGTTTACCCCTTTTTCGGTCTGGACGATCAACTGTACGAACAAAGGAATACTCTATTGAAGGTCCCTTATTTAGAAGAGTATCCTCAGGTATAATTTTATTCCTTTTTCGGGCCTGAGGGACTAAATTTACGAAAAAGAAACCCCCCCGGAGTCCATAGTTAAGCTCTTTTCAGACTCCCTAAAAGTGAAAAGATTGCCGAGTAACCTTATTCTTTCACACTCGTTAAAACGGTCCAGAATAATATTCCTGACGGAGTCCATAGTTAAGATCTTTTCAGACTCCTTAAAAGTGAAAAAATAGCCGAGTGATCTTGTCCTTTTCACACTCGTTAAAATGGTTTTGAATTGACGTCCCGTTGGTGCTAGTTTACCCCTTTTTCGAACCGACTGGACTATTGACGAAAAATGTACCCCAATGGAGTTTCCTTTTATGCTTTTTCAGACTCTCTAAACATGAAAAAACACCAAGCTTCCCTTCTCTAGGCTCGTTAAACTTACATCGAAGGACGTTACCATTGTGTGTTCTATCAACCGCATTTGCATCCTTTACCCATCAGCCTAGTGACAGTTTTCTTTTGCGTCTTAACACCTTTCGCCACTGGAGGATTTTTCCTGAGTATCATTTCCTAGAACATCAGTCTTGTCCTTGCTCCTTGAGCTTGTATGTTTGCTATGCTCGTTCCTCCACTGTAACGTAATATTCCTTTATTCTTTCCAAATCACCAAAAAGAACAAAAAAAAATCAAATATACCCCAAAAAGAGGATGGGAACAGTATTTTCTTTATTGGCAGCATTATGAGTCGCCCTTGGATAAATCACATCTATCCATTTGATTCATCAGACTTTGGGATGTAGTACGACCTTAGGAAGTTTTTCTCATTGTATTGAGTTGTGTCCTCCACCGTTTGGTTACTCTTCCAAACATATGGAGAGTTTGCGTTGCCTTCTGCTTCGTAGACTTATGATTAATAGATATGTTGCCTGAGTCTTATCACTTGTCGTGCTATTGTCCAAGGGAAGTTTGTTACTTAGCCTGCGTCGGCCCCTCTACAATATGTCTTTTGTCTGCATACCCGGCCATCCTGAACGTCCAATCAAGTCTTTGTTCGAAATCACTGAAGCCTTCAGTCTGATCATCAAGATTATCAAGTCCATAACCGACGAGCCGTCGAAGACCTCTGGGTAGTGCATTCGTACACTCATATTACACTCCTACCTGAGTTTAGAAGATTTTGAAGTTGTTGCTCGAGCTCTGAAGTACAACCATCAGGCCGAATCCACTTCTGAGAGATGGATACTTTCTATGTATATCTTTTTGATTTCGAGATGTAGCTCCGTTGTGTATTGTTCGTGGCTACTCTTTATGGTCATTTGACATGGATCTACAGTGTATTTTATTGGTAGCCATGGTTCTGATTTATCCCGAGCATCGGTATGCCCGCCTCGGTGAGACATTTGATTTTTTTTTGCAGATAGCGCCTCCTGATTCCTGATTCTTGGGCTTACTCATTCAACATATCAGTACAGATTGGTAAAAGATTGGTAATGTATTTCGGCCATCAGATGCTCTTCTGACCTCACACATTAGGGGGCTTCTGTTAGAACCCTAAATTGCACCACACATGCTTACCTGGAATCAGGCCAACTCATATCCCTTCTTTGCCAAAAAACTACTAAACAACTCTTCTAAAAACTCCATTTTTAAAAAGCAAACTCTAGCAGGCCCACTACAGCCCGCGGGCAAATGCTAGCAGACCCACTACAGCCCGCGGGGAAAATGCTAGCAGGCCCACTACAGCCCGCGGGGAAAATGCTAGCAGGCCCACTATATCCCGCGGGTGCCTTCAGAAGCACAAAAAATGGAAAGTTTCCGACGGGACAAAAAGCTTTGGGTCAGTTAACTAGAACTCCCGGCCATGCATGGCCGAGAGTTCTTCCAAAACCCTAGCTCCTTCTAGCCTATAAAAGAAGGGGTGGGGGTACTATTCAAAGAGGAAAATCATAGCAAAGAAACTCTGCCCAATTGCCGAATCCATTTTGTCCCAACCCTTTATCCTTTCCTCAAGCTTTAGGAGAATTCAAGCAAAGCAGTTGGAGGACAAAGAAGAGGAGGAGCCTAGGATCAGGATCGAGGAACGGTGGTCGGTCTCTATAATCATTGTAAGTGATTCATTTTGAGATTAATAAAAAGATGCTTTTCCCGTCCCAAATACATGAGTCTCGTATGTTTTATGTGATTTGTGTTTAATCTCTAACCCTCTAGTAGAACAATAGCATGCATGCATAGTTTTGTCTTGATTACAAGATCGCTTTTTGGAAGGAGTAGCAGAAGCAAGGAGATAAAGCTCAACGGAGGATCTACACCAACCGTCGATAAAAATGTTAGTTGGTTCTTCCCTTGTTTGCTTGTGAAAAAGGGTTTCAAGTTGGGGTAAAAGGTTAAAAGTAGCTTATGAAGTGTCATGATCTGCATGCAAGTTTAAATCCCTAGCTTGTTAGTCCGTAGGGTAGAATAACCCCACAACACATGGGGTGAATGACCTAGAAGAATGCCTAAAATGATATGAATATTAAGTGTTAACAAATCAGAGGATATTAGATCTAGATATAGAATTGAAGACAACACCTACAATATGGTGGGGTGCACGTAAACAGACTGTTAAGGACTGGTGCCAATGCAAATGATTATTGCGCATTAGATTCGACGCAGAGCAGAAGAGAAGAATGATGCACATATATGATGGAAAGGGGTCACATTTGGAACACTTGGAGAAGTGTAGAAAAATATGGATGATGACACCACCAAAGGAATATCCTCATCACTTTATTCATAAACTAGAAGGAATCCCAAAAAACTGGTATGTGGACCAGGAAATGCGTAGAGGAACTGCAGAATGGATAGTATTGCAAGAAAATTTTACAGTCACTTTCTCATTTGAACATGAGAACCCCAACATAGATTCAACACTCAAACATATCATAGGGGTAATATTCATATAATAACCATAGGTTTAAGTTATAACAAAATACCAACAATAGAACAAACAAACAGTGAAAAAACTAATGCCATGCTACCATGTGCAGGAAGAAGAACCAGCTGAAGATGACCCACACAACGTTCATATTACAAAAGTTGAAGTTGAAAGAGGGCTGGAAGGACCACCTATGGAATTAGAAGTGTTTGTTGTGTCGATCAAGGTGAAGAAAGTCAACATTGGGACAACTGAGAATCCCAAAATGGCCAGCATTGGAGATTACTGGGATGAGAAAATAGTAGAAAGTATAATAGAGTTACTGTGTGAGTGTAATGACCTGTTCCCAACAAACTTTATAGAGATGAAAGGAATAGCAGAAGAACTAGGAGAGATGAAGATGCCTCTCAAATCTGAGGCTAGATCAGTCAGAAAATGACCATATAGACTGAACCCAATAAATAAGTAGAAAGTCAAAGAAGAAATTGATAGAATGTTGGAGGTTGGAATCATAGAACCAGTGGAGGAATCTGAATGGGCAATCCCTATGGTAGTTCAGGAGAAGAAGCAGGGAGGGATAAGGATATGTGTCGACCTGAGGAAGATGAATGATGTTTTCCTACATGACCCTTTCCCTACCCCTTTCATAGATGAAGTATTAGATAATGTAAGAGGCCAGGAAGCATATTCATTCATAGATGGATTATCAGGCTACCATCAGATCAAGATATCTCCATAAGACAGGTAGAAGACCACTTTTACCACATAATGGGGATCTTACCAGTACACAATCATTCCTTTTGGGTTGAATAATGCACCAACTATATTATCAAGAGTATTCATAGCTTCTTTTAAAGAATTCATCCATCAATTATTAGAAGTATACTTGGATGATTGGACAGTATACAGTCTGTTGAAGGACCATGTAGAGGTGTTAATGTTGATGTTGGAAAGATGCAGGTAGTGTCATATATCACTAAATATCAAGCACTGCATCTTTGGGACACCTTTTGGGATACTATTGGGCCATATAGTGTGCAAACAAGGCTTGCTAGTAGATTCTGCCAAGATTGTAGTAATTGTCAATTTACCACCACCAAATTTAGTACCTCACTTGAGAGAAACATTGGGACACACATGATACTACAAGAAATTCATTAAAGGGTATGCGTAGATCACTGCGCCAATGGAGAAAATCTTGAGGAAAGATAGTAAATTTTAGTTGAATGAGGACTGTTAGTGAGGATTAGACACTCTAAAAGAGAAGATGGTAAAAATACCAATAATAATATTCCCATATTGGGAAACAACACTTCATGTGCCTATAGATGCATTAGCTATAGAACTTGGAGCTATTCTGGCAAAACGAGGAATAGGGGAATCAAAACATCCTATATCATTTGCTATCATAAAACTGTCAGAGTCAGAGAAGAATTACAATACCATAGAAAGAGAAGGCATAGCTATATTCTATGCACTACATAAGTTCAGACATTACTTGGAAAAAAGTTCAAGATGTTTACGGATCATTCAACTCTCAAATACCTAGTCAATAAGACAATGTTGGGGGGGAGAATTTGTAGATGGTTATTGTTGTTTCAGGAATTCGACTTTGAAGTGATAGTCAAACCAGGGAATTTGAATGCATGAATTGATTACTTATCAAGGATCACTAATGGGGAGGAACCTACGAACTTAAAGGACAACTTCCCTGATGCATAGTTATTTTCAGTTCAAGTAGATGATGAAAATTTTGCTGACATCATTCAATACTTGAGTACATGGACCACACCACAAGAGTTCAACA
This sequence comes from Picea engelmannii, assembly GCA_009831015.1. Classification (NCBI taxonomy): domain Eukaryota; kingdom Viridiplantae; phylum Streptophyta; class Pinopsida; order Pinales; family Pinaceae; genus Picea; species Picea engelmannii. Next base: position 41,805 of record ML809933.1, read on the forward strand.
CTATGTAGAAGAAAAATATGGTAGTCTGAGCTGCACACTATCAATTGATTGCATGACACTTCTACAATATGAGTGTAGATAGCATCTTGAGAAGATGTGTACTAGAACATGAAAGGCCTAGGATTTTAGTAGAGGCCCAGGAGGGAATAGCAAGAGGACATTATGTAGGAAAACCTACTCCATAGAAGGTGTTGTGCACAATACTGTGGTGGTTGAGTGATCTAGGTGGATATCGGTAGCCACCCACCTTTTCCAACTGGCTTAAAATAGTTTTCTTGCAATTTTGGTAATTTACTAATTTTAGCAGTTTTTAACTTTCGAGGCCATTTTGAGGCCCTAAACGATGTTTTTGGGAAAATGGAAAGAAATATAGAAGTTCCTTTGATATTTCCTCCAAAACGAATCTCCTCTACGATACCTTTCCAATGGGCTATCATGCGCCTAAAACAAAGATCGTATGCAAACGTTATGACCCTAGGAAATTGATGTACTAACTTACCCAAACGGGGCCCACGTGACTTTTGGCGCTTCATCTCCTAGGGTTACATTTTTGGATGTCTAGGGTTTTTGGCATTCTTGTTTATTGTAAAAAGGCCTCCAAAGCCTCATTGTAATCATGTTCTTGTGAATGCGAGTAGTCATCACATATCTTCTCAGAGATAAGTTGCCACCATTCTAGCGAGTCTTTCACTCTGTATTTTTACAATCTCTGTACATTTCTTTAATTAATAGAAATCATGTATTAATGTATCTCTGTGTTTATCATTGCATATCTTATACCTATCTATTATATTATTGGATATATGTGATATCTCTATGCATTTTCTTTATTATATCTTCGCTCTCATTTCGTGCAGAAAATAATTTGGAACACTGACCGTTCACAGAGATGCAAAGGACTACTGCCAGAAATGTGATGTATGTTAGAGGGTTGGTAAACCTAATAGATAGGAAAATATTCCCCTAAGACCACAAGTAACCTTGCAGGTATTCGAAAAATGGGAAATAGACTTTGTAGGACCAATTAACCCACCAACAAAGAGGTCAGGAGCAAGGTATATCATTACTGTGACAGAGTATCTAACGAGATGGGAATAAGCAGCACGAGTAAAATATTGTAGCGCAGAGACAAAAACACACTTCCTATTTGATCAAGTGATTACTATATTTTGATGCCCAAGGATTTTGATGAGTGACCAAGGCACTCAATTCATTAACAATACTATTAAGGCTATGACTGAGGATTTTGAAGTCCATCATCAAAAAAGTACACCATATCACCCTCAAGGAAATGGAACAATGGAATCCTTTAATAAGATCCTAGAGAATGCAATGAAAAATATCTAAAATGTCAACAAGGATGATTGGGACTTGAAGATACCAATAGTACTATGGGCATACAGGACTACATGCAAAAGGTGGACAGGGAAGACACCATTTAGGTTGGTGTATGGACAAGAAGTAGTGGTGCCATTAGAATTTTTGGTACCTAGTCTGTGCATAGAAATAATTACTAACATGATAGAACGAGGATAAGTACAAGAAAGTGTAAGTCAACTGATGTTGATGGAAGAAGATAGGATTCTAGCAGGGTTTCACCAATAAGTACAAAAAGCAAGGGACAAAGTTTGGCATGACAAAAATATTAAAAGAAAGAGTTTCAAGGAAGGAGACCTAGTCTTGGTGTATGACAGTAAGTTTCTTCAGCACCCAAGAAAATTTAGAATACATTGGTTGGGACCATATGAAGTGAAGACTGTCACATATGGGGATTATGTACAGTTGAAATATTTAGGAGGAACAAAACTCAGAGGAATGATCAATGGGAGTCGACTGAAAATCTATAGGTACAGTCGACCTCCCAGTACTTAGAAAGTTACCACACAGTAAAGAGAGATGTATATAGAAAAAAAGGGGGGAGTTAGCACGATGAAAAGATAAAATTCCATGTGCATCATAAGACTGACATAGTGCACACAAAGTAAAGGTGAGACAACAAAAATATACCGCACACTCAAAAATCCTAGCGCGTCGGAAAAAGGACCAACGGTTAGAAAAAGGAAAAAAATTGAAAATTGATGGTTACGAAAAAAAGGCGCCAACTGGCGATGTCTATCAAATTGAATGTCACGTACTATCAAAGTTCCATTTCATTAATCACACCAACTGGATACATCAAGGAAATTGAATTTCACGTACGCATGAAATGTAATTTTCATTTAAATCACAGCTTGGCTAAATTATCTGAGAAGCTTCACGACACTTGTTATATAAGGAAGGCATGCGGGTAACATAAATCTTATTGTGAAAGTGTGAAATTACAAAGATATAGAGAAGACAGAGAGGAAAGTGATTTAGCAATAGATACAGGGAAAACCAATTCGGTAGAAGTCACCACTAACCACTATGGCACCACCCAAGTTTGGTGCACAGAGCCAGGCCGACAGGAAACCTCGAAGACAACATAGAGCACAACAACAAATAGAGGGAACTGAATACGAACCTACACAGGCCATGAAAGTCATCGAATTGGACAAAATCCCCACACCACATGTGCAACCAGCAATCCCCACACCCGTGGAGGAGGAATCCCAACCAACAAAAGTGATTGGAATGGACATTGACATGAAGGAAACTAGGCAAAGCCAACATGATGAGGACACATGTAATATTCCATGACCTGTGAATGCTGAAGGAGCCCAGAGGGTAATTGGGACAACCCCAACACACACAAAAGTTGTCACGCCATATAGAGCAGAGCTTGTGCAGCAACAGGAGGGGCTAGTGGAAGATGTTACCAACTAGGTAGAAGCGTACACCGAAGAAAGAACAATGGAGGCTAGAACCTCAAGCCAACCACCATGACGAGAGGGAAAACAACCCATGGCAAGGCCATCATGCAAATAGGATGAAACAACCATAGTCCTATCGTGCATTCCTGAAGGTGTGCATGCCATTCCTAATCTTCTAGGATGTGTGGAAATACTGTGCTACTCGGACCATGTTGTGGCCGACGTAGAAAATTTCCCATAATTTTCAAGGTAGGTCTACCTTGAAAGCATCGGTACAAACCCCTTCGGTGATCCAATTTTACAACCTAAACAATGGGCAGTTGGATTGGCCAACACCATAATTCTAAATTTGCTAGATATTCCACATTTTGGAAGGGGCCAAGACGTAAACACCTGTGTCAAGTAGTTGATGGAGGCCACTCACAAAGGTTTCCTATGGTTGGAATAGCATGTCTCCATAGACATGGAGCTCATTTCTTTCATCATAGGTCTTCCATCTCGGGGGGAGCATCCAATGCACTACCTTGATGAAAAAATGAAGGATAAGGAACTGACGGAGGAGATGAAAAAGACATATGGCACAGAGAGAGGGTCACATGGAATTATTATCAAGTGCACCAGTGACACACCAACAAGGTTAGCTGCCAAACTCATGGCTTGCAAATTGCTCAGGAAGAGCCACAAGGAGGAAGTCCCTTTCGGGGTCATCATGCCTTCTACACAATGCGCAGAGGGCACTAGGCTCGGCTGGGCCCCGTACTTACTAAACCTATTCCTTGACGACTGCAAAGATGCACATGACCTAGGAACATAGTTTCATTACTCTTGGATACTAGTCTTGATCACCTTGATCAGATGGAGGGAGCCCCAATACACCTATTTTTGTGAGCGGGCCAGTCATTGCCATGCAACACGTTACACATCGTTGGGGAGAACTTCATATGCCAGAGTCAAAAGTACCAATGCAAGCACATTCACACGATATTATAACGAGCTCCAAGAAAGTATTTCCAACACTTGGAGAATTACTCCATATTTGGTTGCGCAAAACCACGACATCGCGAACTTCGAAGTAACCAGGCACACCGTATGGATCCAAGCGTGAAGGGATCTTGAGAAGGAATTGCTACAAATTAGATATCGCATCAAGGAAGAAGATGTAGAAATGGAAATAAGGGATTGACAAGATGACTGGAGAATTCCATTCCTCACTCAAGAGATACCTACAGGTATAGAGGTCGATGCAAGGACGGTTCAGACACATGCTGGGGATAAAGTTGTGCCTAAAAATTCAAATCCAAGTCAGAAGTCGGTGCATCAAAATAAGGGGGGTGCACCAAGTAATGGTGCATAGGCCAGACAAAAGGCTACTACCCAAGCACCAGGAGAATCGAAAAAAGGGGTTGCAATAGCACAAGAAACCCCATCATCTCTCACCCCACAGGAACCAGGCCAGACCAAGAGACAAATCATACACACTAGGGGAGTGGGAAAAAAGGCCAAAGTGCATAAGATGCTGCCAGATTATACAATCATTGAATATGACGTTGACTTTGTGGTTGAAAGAGTCCAGGATTGTGCAACTAAGGAGTTTGAAGATGCCCAACACCAAGGAGGCCGAATTCATAATGGGTTGGATGACATAAAGAAAGTCCTAGAGAATATCATTGGTGCGCAAAGGGCGGACAGGGGAATATAGTCATTCCCCACAACATCAGAAGTAGAATCTAGAGATGTGCCAAACCAGCACGATACGATCCATAACATAGTGTAGGGGAGCCCGACATTCCATATTACACCCAGCATGCTGCTCATGGATGATATTGTAGCCTAGACACTCTTGAAAGATATGGCACATATACAATTGGTAATAGAGAAGATACCAACCAAGGCACTCTACAAAATCCAAGTTAGTGTCGCGCAGGAGGTGCACTCACACACATGAACAGAAGCAATAGAGTTGCAGCATATAGAGGACAAAAAAGAGGCGATAGAATTGGTTCTTGAGTAGGTCAAGCTCGACACCAAAGACAAGAAGGATCATGCAGATAGTCTCAAGCAGGGAGTGGTTGCATCCTATGACATAATTTCACATAGCGCGCAAATAGAATACCCCACCATAGTGCAAAATATTGATCATATTGTGAAAACAATTGATCAATACTGACAGGAGATCGAAAACCTCCGGGAAAAACTCATTCATACAACTCCCTTGAAGGTGAAGAAATAAAGGAGGCAATAAGCTACAAGATATATGGAGGAAATGGAAGGACAATTCAGTGCAAATATGGACTTGTTTGATAGGGAAACATATCTATGGACAACGCTCGGAGAAGATGAACGAGTCCAGCACTGGGACAAAGAAGAGAAAAAGATAATCACATCCATCCAGGACCTCTAGAAGAGGTAGAAAACAATGGATATCACCGAGCACCTTAAAGGAGTACAAGACATGAAGAAGTTGCAAGCAGAGATAATAGATGCACAGACACAGAAGAAGGATAGACAAGATCAACTGGAACCTCTCCAAAAGCTAGCAACAAATATCATTGCAAAATCAGAGGAGGAAAATAATAACATGGTACAAACATAGGAAGAGTGCATAGAAATGATTTGGGAGGAGATCACAACGAAAGTGTTAGATGCGCTCATAGGAAAGGCTGCGCAGGCTCAAATATAAGGAAGGGAACTTGCAGACAAGTTCCACACTCTAGCAGGAGTTGTTGAAGAAGCATGCACAACCTAGGTGGCTCGGGACAAGCCACATGTCAGTGTTGGTGGTCTGTTGGGCACAGGCCCATTTTGGGAAAAAGGCTATTTTTGGAGAGAAAATCATGAAGTGGAAATAAGACAGCTGGAAGGAAAATCAGGACATACCAAGGAAACATGCGAGGCGTGCATGCAAGGGAGACTTAATTAAATTAGGTTTATGGTTTCTTCAAGATATTGTAATGGATGATGAGCCAATAATATGTATAATTAGTACCTAGGAGGTCTAGGGGAAGAGAGGAAAAAAGAGAGAGACCAAGAGAGAGAGAAACAAGAAGGTTGTAAAGATTGTAGGAGATGCTATATTTTGTAACTGGTGAGCTAGATAAGAGTCGAGGAACTTGATCTCGAGGGCTATATTGCAAGCTAAGGATCCTAATGGGATCTATTCACCCTCACAGTGGTCGAGAATCCTTTTTTGATTGTAAGATCCAAGACTGTAACCGCACATGGCGCGATATATTGTTGAGACATAAGAAAAGAGCTTGAGAGACAAATATTTGTAGACGTAGCCTAGGGGGGTGAACCACGGTATAACATGTGTTATGTGACTTAATGTTATGCATCCCCATTGTTGTTAATAAGTAATTGCTAGATAAATGAACGAAGGAACTAGTTAGATCTAATATTTCACATGCATGAGTAAGAGTGACTAATTAATAAAGATGTTAGACTAAATAAATGAAGATCACAAGGTACAACCACAGATCCTCACTTATTCCCAGGATACAAGCATTTTATTATTGAAGCCACCCAAAGAACTATCTCAGGTGAGACTGCGTTGTGAACCCTGTGTACTATGTTGCCTTCTGGTGTACTAGGGGGTCGATAGTTTTAGAGGGATTTTGTTGGAATCTTGTTAAATCTAAACCTGGGTCAACTTATGATCGTAAGGTAAGATAATATTAGATGAATTAAAAACCAACAACACCTCTTCCTTATATTTCTCCATCAACCCATCCATCTGTCAACCTAGTTTTTACTTAGTTTATGTTCAATGGTGTGTTGAGTTATTTTAATTTTTTTTTATATTCCTATTTGTTTTTCATCATTTCCTTGCTATTTATAAGGTTAATACAAGTCATGATTTGAATTGAATAAGAAAAATCACCATGTTTATGTCACTATTGGGTTGTAAATAGGTTAACTTAGGCCTTTTGATGCAAAAATACATTGTTTGCAAGAATGCCCCTATTCTTGCAAACAATAGAAAACTCGTTGTTTTATGATTTTTAACGTTCAGAAAATATTTAAAATTTTGAATAAAGGTGTGTTGGTGCCTCACATACATTTTCATATCCTTGTGCACTCAATATCATGCATCTTTCCACCAGTTTAACCATCATTACAAACTTCATGCTAAGGATCATGCATGTTTGCGCCTTGAGATGTTATTATTGCAGGGTTGTGTGTAATTATTGTTGAAGGTGGTAAATGAACCTGAAACAATGAATACATTCAAACATCACTTCCAGCAGGAGAATCTAGAACAAAATGGTGTCTCCCTGAGAGCATTAGAAATTGAACATAACAGAGCCAACATGGTCGAACTGTTCGAGGAAATCCCAGAAATAAGAGATAAATTTATCAGAGGAGAATGGTTTGAGTTTATATGTGCTTTCAATGGGAATCACACAGGAGTGGCCCTTCTCTTCAAGCATAATTTTTATGGGTTTTAGACTCATCTCGGGGACATTGTGATGCAGGAGAATCTCTCCACGTCAGCCAACCAGCTAGCAAGCCACGTCAAGCGCACGCATTCAAAGCTGAAGGGAGGCATTGCCCTCATTTTGATTTAGAATTGAATGTAATTAAATGTTTAAGTTGTTGAGTTGTGAAGTCGTGTCTTTGTGTAGGCTATAGATAAGTAGGCCTTTAATGTTTGTAAGGCTGAGATCTAGATCCAGATAGAAGACTAGACAACCCGTTCAATGTAATTGATTAGGGTAGGTAGATTTGGAGGGGAGAGCTCGAAGAGCCTCCTCATGTAAAAAGATCAATTTCGATCTCATTTTGAAAAGGGTGAGTAGAGTGAGAAGAGAGTGAATATAGAATCTGCGAGAAGAGAGCAGAAGAGAAGGAGCCGAGACCTTGTTACAGGCCGTGCTCAGGAACACCTTGTAAATACAGGCATTTGCCAATTTTAATACATAAAGCAGTTTTCCTGCATAATTATGTGTTAAATGGATGTTTGTGAGTGTTCTTCATATGCTATGAATGTATGCTATAGATGTATGTTGTAGGTTTGCATTTGCAGGAGTATGTCTGATTTCAGGTGAAGGTCTTTGAGGTTTCATGTCAGGAGGACGTGACAGAGTACTGCAGTCTCTAAATACCAGTGCACTGAAGCACTTCTGAATTCTACGGGTTCAGACAAAGACGTGATGCGGCACAAGAACTGGAATCAACAACTCAAGAGGAAGACCTCAAGGTTGTTGAACACCTTGGTGGAAAGGCTGTGGGAGAAAACACAGTTGCAGACATAATCTTTGAGGAGTTCTGTGAAGCTCTGCCAAGTGGGCATTGAGCAGGTGCAAGGAGTGTATAGAGGAAGAAATCTGTTGTGAGTTCTTAAGAAGTCAGAATCACGGAGGATTCTTGACACTCTTCCAGGTGGGAATTGAGACATTGTGCAGGTAGGCATAGGGAGAAGAGATCTCTTTGAGTTCTGTGATTTGAAAAAGAAACCACTGAGGGATCTTTGTAGGGTTACTGAATAGCCAGAAGTACTCAGCAAAGGGGTTTCTTGAGTGAAGGATAATAGGGAGGGCATCCAAATTCTCCATCTGAGGGAGAAAGGGAAGAGAACTGAGTTTCCTTGGAGGTCGAAGCTACATGAAAGCTCAAGGTAGAAGATCCCACAGAGGAAAGAAGACAAAGGTCGATGCCTTTGGACCGCTTGAAATTCTCCCAAGGCTGGGAAGAAGTGTGCAAGCTCAGGAGGGAGCACAACAGCCTCCAGATCGGCATGAGAGAAAGATCTAGACCGTTGATTTTCACGTCTAAAGAGCGCACTGGAGAAATGATCTGAGCCGTCATATCTCGAGTGAAGAACCCAACAACCGTTATATCTATCAGGAGCTACGAGGGATTTAATCCCTCATACGGAATAATAGAAGAAAAAGTCACGACGAGAGCAGGAATCAGGATATCAGCATTCAAGATATCGGAGATCTCGAGGACGTGAGGATAGTCACTCTACGTCGAAGACCCCGAATTAGCGAGATTTGATCTAAGTTGTCCGTTTGTGGGAGGACGTGTGTCACGGGATCATCCATTTCAGAGATCTGGGCACTAGGAATCGCGAAAGGTGAAAATTTCCGTCGTGGAGCCGAGCTGACGTCACATCGGGATATCGTGATTGGGAGGATCGGGGATCTTGAGGACAAAGTGTCCATTTCATTTCAGCATTTGAAAGCCCGAAACCCCGAAAGGAGATAAGGCTGCGGTCTTATGAGAGCTGGTCATATGGACTAGAGCGTAGTCAGACGGGGGTAAGCCAAAAAGGGAGCGCATCGGAAAATCGGAGATCGGGGATTCAAGAGGACAGTGAACTCTTGACATCGGGAACTTAAAGTCTCGAAAACTCGAAATTAAGTCGGGGAAGCTCACGTTTGAGTGCAGAAGACCGTGTGGGTGAATACAAGGACCCGTGGATCGGGTTTCATCAGAGATTCCATCACGGGTATCAAATGAGCTATTTCGGATCACAAACTTATTGGGGAACGATCTTGTGAGTGGGTGCAGCATGTAGAGGCGGCCTGCGTCAAAGTGGTATCAGAGATTGACTCTGTTTGTATATTTCAGGTGAAGGGAGAAGGCTAAGGAAAACAGAGTGTTGGAGACTCTGTAATGGTTTTTTGTAGGTAGGCAAAAATCAAGAAGACAATCAAGAGGACTGTAGGATGAGGCTGGAAATGCTCGGGATGCAGAGTGACAGCAGTAGATTTTCCAGGAAGGTAGATAGAGACAACAACATGTCTATTGAAGGCCATAGGTATACTGGGAGGAAAAGCCTAGAGCTGATGAGCACAGCTGAAAGGGGAAAATAACTTTCCGACATCAGGGAAAGAATGGAAGAGCTTGAACTGCGAATGCAGCAGAATGCCAAGCCGAGATGGGTATATGAATGGCCCATGAAGAAGCTGAAGATAAAATGGCCAGTCAAGGAGTTGATGGCTAGAAGATAGCATAGGATGTTAAAAGGATGGCTGAGGCATGCTGAAAACCTCGACGGACCTGAGGAAATGGTTCAGGTATGTGAACCGGAGACTGGGAGAGATCTCAGTGAAATGGGATCAGTTGAAGATCTCAAGAACTGCCAAGTGAGCAAGGAGGAAATTCCAAATTGCCAGGTGGGCAAGGAGTTGAGATTAGCTAAAGATCTCACGGACTGTCATGAAGACAGCCAAGGAATTTCACATTGCCAGCTGGGCAATGATATGAGGTCACTGCGGGATCTCGAAGACTGTCAGGAGGGTAGTAGAAGCATCACATATTTCCAGGTGGGCAGGGATGAGCATATGAGACTATCTGAGGGTCTCATGAACTCAGGAGTGATTCGGAATCAGCCGGAGGAGATGACAGAGGATGAAGATTCATATGGTTTCCCAAGCCATGTGAATGAAGATGATGACAAGTTAGAAACTTTCACCATCCGAGAGGCTGATCTGAGGAGCCTTATAGTGATTGGGGGAATCGAGATATTCCTACCACTTGCCGAGGAGGAGGCAGAAATCTATTTTGCAGATGCAGCAACAATAGAGGGACAACTAGCCAAAACTATCATAGAAGAATTGGAGAAGATATCTAAAGCTTCCCAAGCAGGAGAGGAAAATGAGCATTCTGAGGAGTGTCTCAATGCTTTTAGCCAGGAAGCTGAGAAAGATACAGCACTAAAGCTGACAGCAGAAGAAGCCGAAGAGGATGATGAGCATTATGAGGAATGGATCAATATTTTCAGCCAGGAGACTGAAAAGACTGCAACGTGGGAGTTTGCAGAAGAAGAAGAAGAAGACAACATTAGTTTGGCTGATCTATATGAAAAAATTGAAGCCCTGGAGAGAAGGGTGAAAGTGCAGGGCATGCACATCCAACAGGTGAAGTTGGAAGCTGATGAAGAAGGCATGGGAGATCACAATGATCTGCTCATGAGCCAAAAAAATTTGCAGCTGAGGAGACTACATGAACAGGGCCAGCCATTGGAGCAGCTGGACGAAGTGATCAACATGATCAGAGAGCTAATGTTAGGATCAGCAGAGACTACCAGCAAGAGGAGGCTGAGCAGAAAGAAGGAAGCAGTAGCAGCAGTGCGGAAGCAGCAGCAACAAAGAAATGGAGTGGATGAACAACTCAAGAGGATGATATGGGATCCAGGAGGATTTCCACAGCTAAGATGGGAAGCTCATGAGAAGGAGCTCATGAATTTTGTAGTTGAGGAGTATGATGCAGGAGCATCTCTCCACGTCAGCGAACCAGCCAACAAGCCACGTCAAGCGCATGCATTCAAAGCTGAAGGGAGGCATTGCCCTCATTTTGATTTAGAATTGAATGCAATTAAATGTTTAAGCTATTGAGATGTGAAGTCGTGCCTTTGCGCAGGCTGTAGATAAGTAGGCCTTTAACGTTTGTAAGGCTGAGATCTAGATCCAGATAGTGAACTAGACATCCCATTCAATGTAATTGATTAGGGTAGGTAGATTTGGAGGGGAGAGCTCGAAGAGCCTCCTCATGTAAAAAGATCAATTTTGATCTCATTTTGAAAAGGGTGAGTAGAGTGAGAAGAGAGTGAAGATAGAATCTGCGAGAAGAGAGAAGAAGAGAAGGAGCCGAGACCTTGTTACAGGCCATTCTCAAGAACACCTTGTAAATACAGGTGTTTGCCAATTTTAATACAAAAAGCAGTTTTCCTACATAATTATTTGTTAAATGGATGTCTGTGAGTGTTCTTCATATGCTATGAATGTATGTTGTAGATGTATGTTGTAGGTTTGCATTTGCAGGAGTATGTCTGATTTCAGGTGAAGGTCTTTGAGGTTTCATGTCAGGAGGACGTGACAGAGTACTGCGGTCTTTGAATACCAGTGCACTGAAGCACTTCTGAATTATGCGGGTTCAGACAAAGACGTGCTGCGGCACACGAATTGGAATCAACAAATCAAGAGGAATAAATCAAGGTTGCTGAACACCTTGGAGGCAAGGCTGTGGGAGAAAACACAGTTGCAGACAGAATCTCTGAGGAGTTCTGTGAAGCTCTGCCAGGTGGGCATTAAGCAGGTGCAAGGAGTGTATAGAGGAAGAAATCTTCTGTGAGTTCTTAAGAAGTCAGAATCACTGAGGATTGTTGACACTCTGCCAGGTGGGCATTGAGACATTGTGCAGGTAGGCACAGGGAGAAGAGAACTCTTTGAGTTCTATGATTTGAAGAAGAAACCACTGAGGGATCTTCACAGGGTTACTAAATAGCCGGAAGTACTCAGCAAAGGGGTTACTTGAGTGAAGGATAACCGAGAGGGAATCCAAATTCTCCATCTGAGGGAGAAAGGGAAGAGAACCGAGTTTCCTTGGAGGTCGAAGCTACAGGAAAGCTCAAGGTAGAAGAGCCCACAGAGGAAAGAAGACAAAGGTTGAGGCCTTTGGATCACTTGAAATTCTCCCAAGGTTGGGAAGAAGTGTGAAATCTCAGGAAGGAGCACAACAGCCGCCAGATCGGCAGGAGAGAAAGATTTGGACCGTTGATTTTCACGTTCAAAGAGAACACTGCAGAAATGATCTGAGCCGTTAGATCTCGAGTGAAGAACCCGACATCCATTAGATCTGTCAGGAGCTACGAGGGAGTTAAGCCCTCATACGAAAGAATAGAAGCAAAAGTCCCGATGAGAGCAGGAATCAGGATATCGGCATTCGAGATATCAGAGATCTCGAGGACGTGAGGATAGTCACTCGACATCAAAGACCCCGAATTAGAGAGATTTGATCTGAGCCATCTTTTTGTGGGAGGACGTGTGTCACAGGATCATCCATTTCAGAGATCCGGGCACTAGGAATCGCGAAAGGCAAAAATTTCCGCCGTGGGGCCGAGCTGACGTCACATCGGGATATCAGGATTCGGAGGATTGGGGATCCTGAGGACAAAGTGTCCATTTCATTTCGTCATTTGAAAGCCCGAAACCCCGAAAGGAGATAAGGCTGCGGTCTTATGAGAGCTGGTCGTATGGACTAGAGCGTAGTCAGACAGGGCTAAGCCAAAAAGGGAGCGCATCGGAAAATTGGAGATCGGGGATTCAAGAGGATAGTGAACTCTTGACATCGGGAACTTAAAGTCCCGAAAACCCAAAATTAAGTCGGGGAAGCTCACGATTGAGTGCAGAAGATCGTGTGGGTGAATAGAAGGACCTGTGGATCGGGTTTCATCAGAGATTCCATCACGGGAATCAAATGAGCCGCTTCGGCTCACAAACTGATTGGGGAACGATCCTGTGAGCGGGTGCAGCATGTAGAGGCGGCCTGCATCACACTGCCAATCACATTATAAATCACTTCATCACTAGGGAGTGCACTCTCTTGATTAGTGGTGAAAGATGGTTTAAAAAGGGCAAATTGTCAGCTGAAATCTAGAACATGTTTTTGGTGGAAGAACACCAAAACCTCGATTGGAGTCTGGGCATCTCAATTCTGTTTATTAAAGAAGAGTGGTGGGGAATTTTAACTGCAGTCCAAAGGTATATCATAGGAGAAGGTCGTTTCTTGATCGTTCACTATTATCACCTTCGATTCCTTATGCACTTAAATTGTGACAAGGAATTAAACCTTCGTTTCTATTTTATTAAGATCTTAACTAAAATTTCTAAGAGAGTCCAAAATTACCCTAAATCTACTCATAGACGTTTATATCACCAGGGGTTCATTAAATTTTTGTTTCTCTTTTCTTTAAATGAAATAGAAATTCCCTAGAAGTGTTTTCTAGAGTCTTTAGGTCTACATGAAGAAGGATAAGGAACTGATAAACAATAAGAAGAATAGGAAGTTGATCCACGACCAAAATAATAGAGGGACGAGGATAACCAAGCATCTGGGGTTTCTCCTAAAACTGGGTGTTCATCAAAAGCTACCCAACAAGCCAAAAACAATACCAAACTTAAAAAACAGGGAACCTAATCTAAGAAAGAAAAATCAATTACTCCACCAAGAGAGGAAATCCCTCGAAGACAATTAAGGTCCTCTACAACAAAATAGAGAGAGATGGAATGTGGTAAAGTGTATGTCAGGAATTATATCAGACATGGAGGAGAAAATTCCATCCTAGTAGACCCACTGTGACCTGAATATTATGAGGATAAGCATGTACCCACTACCATGCAATAATACAAAACTCCCAGGTAAAAAACAAGCAGGTAGAGGAGGGATAAACAATCGAGTCCCAAGATAGTTGCAACATAATTTGTGCCAGTAGAAACCATGATTAAGGAATCCCCTTAGGCCAAGAAGTGTAAAAAGAGGAAAGGGATCCAAGTCTCTGGGACGTCCAACAAACCCAATAGAAAAACTAGGCTCATAAACCAATTAAGGTTAAATTAGAAGGTATTGTTTAATCCATCCTTGAAATACCAAAAGCCCATAGTGATTGAGGATGCGGATACTGAAGAATACCTCTACAGAGATTCCAATATGGAGAATATGGATATACATACGTTGAAAGGGATGATAGGGGATAAGGAAAGGAAAAAATATAGTAAAGGAGAGACCTCAGGTGTAAAGTATGTTGTTGTAAAAACAAAGTACCCTGTAGATTTGTATTAAAAAAAATGTGATGGAATTTGGTCCAAACTCTGAGCAGGACTCTGATGACATAACTCGAGATGCATAGCTTTCCCTTGAGAAGGTTCCCCGTGATGTCAAACCAGAGATCAACGGAAAAATGTTGATGATGTAGGAACCTGTGAGAGAGATTGTTGATAAAAAATATGAGAAAGAACTTGTCAATTCATGCATAATTAAATACTTTTTTTTATTAAATTAGATATTATTCAC
>ML809933.1:77054-88112 GCA_009831015.1 Picea engelmannii
AAAGTATTGGGCGGAAGCCATCAACTGTGAAAATTACATAGTAAATTGCACTCCCACAAAGGCTCTTAAAAATATAACACTGGAAGAAGCTTGGACTAAAATTAAACCAGATGTAAGTCACTTTCGTGTATTTGGTAGGATAGCATGGGCTCACATTCCTGATGAGAAAAGGAAAGCATTGCAGCCTAAAAGTGAGAAGTGTATATTTTTTGGTTATTCTGAAGATGTCAAAGGTTATAGACTTCTTCAAACACGTTGTAATGAAATTATTATTATAAGAGATGTTAAATTTGATGAAAATCTCTTGGCCTGCGAGCCTAATTCGGTGTTTGTGCCTTCTTTGGTCTGCGAGCCTAATTCGGTGGTTGTGCCTTCTTCGGTCTACGAGCCATCTTCAACATTTGTTCCTTCTTTTGTTCTGGTTTCTTCTTCAGATGATGACAGTGACGATGACAATCCACCTTCGCCTAGTCACCTTCCTCTAGATGAGTCCTTTGAACCTGAACCAACACTAGCTCCACCGCTTCCTAGGTGGGTTCATTCAACACGAGAAGGAGCTGGTGATCTTGTCAGTGATCCTTCAGATCAATGTCGAAAACGTTCACAGTTCCAGCGAGCCTCTTCTCTTTTGGCTCAAGTTTTAGAAACTCATGATCCAGAGACATTTGCAGAAGCTTCACGTCATCCAAATTGGGATACAACAATGAATGAAGACTATCGTTATTTAATGGAAAACGATACTTGGGATATTGTACCTCTTCCAAAAGGAAGAAAACTTGTCAGATGTAAATGGGTCTATAGAACTAAGTATGCATCAGAAGGAAGTGTTGAAAGACACAAGGCTCGATTAGTTGCCAAAGGATTTTCCCAAGTTGAAGGAATTGACTATAATGAAACCTTTGTCCCTGTAGCCAAAATGAATTCCATCTGCCTTGTTCTTTCCCTTGTTGCCTCACATAAATGGGAGGTCCATCAAATGGATGTGATGCAGGAGCATCGCCTTCACAATCATCAACGCACACATGGAGGAGAGAAAAATGACATTTCAGCAAAGCCAGAAATTCAAATCGAGCATTAACTCAGAATTTATTTAGGTTGTTGAGATATTTTGTTGAGAAAATTTTAAAATCGTAACTTGTTTCTAAAGTCTCTAAGGACTGTAAGAAATCACAAACATGGAGTGTTGACTCTGTCTGATAGTAATTAGGAGTTATCATAATAGGACTGAGCAGGTAATATTTTAAAGTTTGATTTGATAGATTTCAGGAACAGGATGAGAGAGATTAGGGAGCCGGTCCTTAAAAAGTTTCATTTTCATTGTAAGAGTAGATCAGGATGGATAGCGTAGGATAGAACAAAGTAGAACAGAATAGCAAGAACACCATGTAATTTTTTTTTTCCAGTAATGAATAAAATAGACAGGAGATTGTCATATATTTGTGTTCATTTACTGTTTAAAGAAAAGTGTGTTGTATTCTGTGTGATGTTCATATTTTCATTTTCATTTCCTATTGAGAGCGGAGAGAATGACTGTATGATTCTATAACGAAACTGGATAAGTTTCAGTTTTTTTCTATCGAACCATGTATGCAAGGTGTGCGTTTACTGGATCTTGAAACGATTCAGAGAGGGAGGTTCAGAGGAGAACAAGGAGACTTGATATTCCAGGTGCAAGGAGTGCACAGAACTTAGAGTTGACTAAGTTCAAAGAAACAACAAAGAAGAATGCTAGGAGGGCGTGAGGTATTTTCTTTTCAAGAAAATCCCTTCGAATCTGAGTTATTCGAAATTATCGAACACAAGGTGTGTGTAGGTGTTCAAATATTTAAGGAGAAGAAGCTCATGAGGGAGTGTGTTTTCGTTCACAGAGATCCAGTTGAAGAAGGACTAAAGATTTAGTCCTTGACACTTAGAATATTTCCTAAGTCTGGGAAGAAAATTCGCAGAAGCTCAGGGGGGAGACCACAGTAATCGTCTGATCTGAACACAGAGAGCCGATAAATGTTGGATCTAGAAGAACGACAAGGAGTTGAATAGATGGTGGAAATACTTCGACAGGAAGTGTCAATCTTCCAATAGTCGTTAGATCTATGGAAGCAGTGCAAACCTTAGCACCTTGTGCCCAAAGGAGGATTTTTGCATTTGACGTTTGGAGGAATAAGGGTGAAGTTCCTTTGGACACATGTGTTATGAAATCCCGACGACCGTCAAATTTCATGGAAGACACCTGTCAAGTAGGGAAGAGATTGAGAGTTGGGGTACGTGGTGAGTATTCGGTGTTTGGAATAATCATCGAAAGAATCAAGACCATCCATCGTGGAGAGGACAGGTGGCGACAATAACTAATCAACCGGGGGAGTAATGAGGATAAGAGCGGAGGATTCGCAAGAAGGAAATCCATGAAATCATCCAGACCATCCCTCAGGAAGAATAAGATGGAGGATCTTGACCATTGGTCAAGGGGTAGCGAAGATCGTCTATCTAGTGCGAAAGGATTTCAGAGTTTTGGCGTTCGAGGAACTGAAGGTGCAGGACCTTTGGTCTCACAAGTTGTGAAACCCCGAAGTGAGAAACCTTGATGCGCTCGAGGTTTTACCCTAGGTCACGGGACTGGGTCATATGGTGATCCACTAAGGGAGGCATTAAAATAACGTGGGGTCCTTTCGAAGTTAAGAACTTCGGGAGTTGAGAGGTAGGAGAGCATGTTCGCGGGTTTTCGAAACCGTGAATTTTGATATCCCTTTTGGTGTAGATGCATGGTCGCGGGGCATGGTAATGTGAGGTAGGTGTTGAGAACCTTAAGCCCCCAATCGGGATTCAAGTTGCAAAGGAATGGGACGCTTGACTGCAGAAGTCTCGATCTACGAAAAGGGATTTTTGGTTTAGTGCGAGGTCATGACGAACAGTCGTATGGACTGAGATTTAAGCATAGGCTAATCTCCGTTAATCTCTTTTCAAAATTCGGTGGTTGAAGAGACAAGTATTTCTCCCTCGAGAAATCTCGAATTAAGAAATGCAAAACACGACTTATGGGTAAGGCCATGGTCATAAGGATAATCACATGAAGGGGGAGCTTGCGCTTGATGTTGGAGTCTTCACACGCGAGTTCTAAACAATAGGATCTATGGATATGATTTACAGGGTTGTAGTGAGGACCCTAAAGAGTTGTTCCAGCTGAGAGTTAGAGGACGATCCAGTGACCGGGAGGTCACAGACCCCACTGGGGTAGGGGGTTTGCATCAGGTGGTATTAGAGCCAAAGAAAAATCTTTTAAGTTTGTTTGCAGAATGACAGAAAAAAGAATAAGAGAGGAAGGTTCGTATCCTTCGTGGGAATTTAACTCTGTTGGGAGGTGACGCAGTGAAGTCATGCCGCCAAGAAAGCACAGAGAAAACACATAGATGGAAGAAGAAATGAGGCAACCTAGAATGAGTTTGGACGCCATGGAAATAACACAGAGAAGGGTACCAGATACTGGCAATGTCAGTGAAGATAAGAGTGAAGAAGAGGCTGAAGCTGGTGAAAATGTGGTAGAGGATGCTGCACAAGACCGCTTGATAAAAGCTATTTCAAAGATTGGGTCCAGAGAAAGGATAGAAGTACCTATGTACGAAGGTAATATGGAAGTTGAAGAATTGCTAGATTGGATACGCAGCATGGATAAGCACTTCAATTATGAATATATCGAAGAGGAGAAAATGGTGAAGCATGCAGTGACGAGATTGAAGGGTCACGCAACATTATGGTGGGATGAACTACAAGCTGAACACAGAAGAAATGGTAAGCAAAAAATTTAAAGATGGGATAGGATGGTAGCTAAGTTGAAAGATAAATTTATCCCAAAGGATTACTAGATCAATCTTTATAAGAGGCTGTAGAACCTGAAACAGAGAGGTTTATCAGTGAAGGAGTACACTGAAGAGTTCTACAAACTGAACATCAGGGCTGGACAGAAGGAGAATGAAGATGAAAAGACAGCCAGGTATATCAATGGGATGAGATATGGAATCCAAGAAGATATCAGCATGATGTCTGTCAGTACAATCGAGGATGCTTATCAAGTAGCCTTGAAAGCTGAGGAAAAATTAGCCAGGAGGCAAAGTCAATGAGGCAGAGGCAAAAATTTGAGCCGAGGAAAAGGAACCAGCAAGGAGAAGTTCCATAAGTCAAAGCCAGAAGATGATAAGAAACATAGCCACCAAGAGAAGGGTGGAATCTCTAAAGAAGGACAACATGGTGGATGAAGTTCTTTTTCCAGAGGTAGAGGAAGAGGAAGAGCCAGAGGAGGCTTAGTTAAATGCTATACCTGTGGAAAGGAAGGGCACAAATCTTGTGATTGTCCCGACAGAAAAAGAGAAGGGAGAGAAGCACAAATTCTCGAAACATAGAATAATGTGGAAACAGAGGCCACAGAAGGAGGAAGAAACCTCATGATGAGGAAAATTATTCTCAAACCAGAGAAGGAACTAGAAGAACCAGTTCAATAGACAAGCCTATTCAGAACTGCTTGCAAGACAAAAGGCAGGCTTTGCAAGGTGATCATAGACAGTGGGAGCACAGATAATCTAGTATCCACAGAGATGGTGGAAAAGTTGGAGCTGAAGACAACTGCACATCCAAGGCCATACAAAGTATCATGGTTGTAGAAAGGACGTCGAGTCATGGTAAGTCAGCAATGCCAAGTTGAGTTTAAAATAGGAGGTTACAAACATGAAATATTGTGTGATGTAATCCCTATGGATGTCTATCATATTTTATTAGGAAGACCGTGGCAATATGACCGAAAGGTTATTCATGATGGGATAAAGAATACCTATACCCTAGAAAAGAATGGTAGGACACATATGTTGTTACCCATAGTAGACAAGGAGAAGGCAGAAGCTAGTTCAAGCATACTTCTCATGAGTGGAAAGGAGCTCTTAAAGGAATTCAAGGAAGAGAGAGAGATGCAGTTTGTTGTTGTGAGGAAGCCTAGAGTGGTCCTTATAAATACTTATGTAGAAGATTTTCCTATAGAAATCCAAGAACTATTAGAGAACTTTGTTGATATAGTTGTAGATGAGTTACCACACTTATTGCCACCCATAAGGAGCATAAGCCATCACATTGACCTTATTCCAGGAGCTAGTTTGTCGAACAAAGAAGCTTATAGGTTGATACCTAGAGAGAATGAGGAAGTCAAGAATCAAGCCCAAGAGTTGTTGGATAAAGGTTTAGTCAGGGAAAGCCTAAGCTCATGTGCAGTACCGACTGTATTAAGCCCAAAGAAAGGTGGAGAATGGAGAATGTGCACAAATTCTCGAGCCATCAACAAGATAACCATTAGGTACATATTTCCTTTTCCAAGGGTGGATGCTTTGATGGACTGCCTGAGTGGTGCAAGCTATTTTTCCAAGATAGACTTAAAGAGTGGATACCATCAAATAAGAATGAGAGAAGGAGATGAATGGAAAACAACATTCAAGATTAATGAAGGATTATTTGAATGGTTGGTCATGTTGTTTGGGTTGACAAATGAACCAAGCACATTCATGAGACTAATGAATGAAGTGTTGAAATACTTCATTGGAAAAATTTTCATAGTATATCTAGATGATATACTAATCTTCAACAAAACAAAAGGAGAACACTTAAGACATTTAACCGCAATGATGGAAAGGTTACAGCGAGAGCAATTGATGATAAATATGAAGAAATGTTATTTTATGAAGAAGGAGCTCATACATTTTGGATTCATAATCTCTTCGAATGAATTGAAGATGGACCCAGAGAAGGTGAGAGGAAATATAGAATGGCCATCACCAAGTAGCCTGTTTGAAGTACGAAGTTTTCATGGGTTAGCGAGTTTTTATAGGAAATTTATTAGAAATTTCAGTGGCATATGTGAACCCATGTTGGATACTATGAAGAAGAAACACAAGTCCTTTAGTTGGAAAGAGGAAGCAGAGAAAGGTTTCAAAGTGTCAAAAGAGAAGATCACAAAGCAGCCAATTATGTTCTTACCATATTTTGGAAAAACATTTCAGGTCAGATGTGACACAAGTGGATTAGCTATTGGAGGAGTCTTGAGCCAGGACAACAAGCCAGTTGCTTATTTCAGTGAGAAACTAAATGACGCTAAGAAAAATTATTCCACGTATGACAAGGAATTTTATGCAGTGATTCAAGCTTTAAAAAAATGGAGACATTATTTAATTCCTAGAGAATTTGTCTTGTATAGTGATAATCATGCTTTGCAATTTATTACTAGGCAAGAAAAGTTGAATAAAAAACATGCAAAATGGGTAGAATTCATGTAGAATTTTACTTTTGTTATTAAACACATTGTTGGAACTGCTAACAGAGTTGCAGATGCTTTGAGCAGAAGAAGTTTGATTGTACAGGAATTCCAAGTGGAGACATTGGGGTTCAAACACCTCAAGGAGATGTATACAAAAGATGCAGATTTCAAGGGAGCGTATGAGGAATGCAAGAATCCTTTATTGGGAGACAGAAGCCCATGGAATGAATATTTAATTCAGGATGGATTACTATTCAAGGGGAGCCAATTATGTATTCCAAAGTGCTCGATGAGAGACAACATATTGAAAGAAAAACACAGTGGAGGTTTAGATGGACACTTTGGTCACGACAAGACATTTGCACAATTGAGAAATTCGTATTATTGGTCGAGCATGAGAGAAGAAGTGAAGAAGTTCATGAACAAATGCAAAGTTTGTCAGTATGCAAAGAGAAGACAGAAAGATACTGGTTTGTATCATCCATTGCCAATTCTAGAGAGGCCATGGGATGCAATCAAAATGGATTTTGTTTTGGGATTGCCTAGAACTCAGAGAGGAAGCGATTCCATATTTGTTGTGGTGGCCAGATTCTCGAAAATGGCACATTTCATACCATGCCAGAAGACAATAGATGCCACACACATCGCCAATTTGTTTTTTAGAGAAGTAGTGAGACTACATGGATTGCCCAGGAGCATAGTTTCAGACAGGGACACCAAATTTGTGTGACATTTTTGGAGGACTCTATGCAAAAGAACAGGGATAAACTTATCCTTTAGTTCAACATATCACCCTCAGACAGATGGACAAACTGAAGTCGTAAACAAAATTATGGGAAACCTATTGAAGAGTTTAGTCACTGAGCAAGGAAGACAATGGGATCAAATTCTGGCATAGGCAAAATTTGCATTCAACAATTCAGTGAACAGGAGCATAGGGAAGAGTCCATTCGAAATTGTGTATGGTATGTAGCCAAGATGGATTGCTGAATTAAGAGATTTGAGATAAGACGAGTTCAGAAGCGCTGGAGCAGAGGATTTTGCAGCAGAAATGCAAAAACTCCATGACAGAGTTAGAGAGAAGCTATAGGACAACAATAAGAAATACAAGAGCAAAGTTGACCAGAGAAGAAGAGAAATTCAATTTGAAGTTTGGGATGAAGTTTTATCTCATTTGAGAAGAGAGATATTCCCAAGGGGAACATACAACAAATTGAAGATGAAAAAGATTGGGCCATGCAGAATTCTCAGAAAATTCGCAGCCAATGCTTATGAGATTGAGTTGTCAGACAACGTTGGGATATCATTGATATTCAATGTTGCAGACCTATATCCTTACCAGAGGAATGAAGCAGGAGAGATAGATGATCAGAAAGAGATTCAGTGAGAAGAGCAATTGCCCACAACAGAAATACCTCAGATGGAGAAAATCATTGAACAGAGGGATGGAAAGAAAAATAGGAGGAAAACATATCCTGAGTACTTAGTGAAGTGGAAATATCATCCAAGGGAAGATGCAAGTTGGGTCACAGAACCTGATATTTTGAAGAATGGAATGACAGTGCAGGATCACATGGACAGGAGTCAATGAAATGTTTTAACCAGAGTAGTATGATGCAAGAGCATCGCCTTCACAGTCATCAACGCACACATGGAGGAGAGAAGAATGACATTTCAGTAAAGCCAAAAATTCAAATCGAGCATTAACTCATATTTTATTTGGGTTGTTGAGATATTTTGGTGAGCAAATTTTAAAATCGTAACTTGTTTCTAAAGTCTCTAAGGACTGTAATAAATTGCAGAGCTGGAGTGTTGACTCTATATAATAGTAATTAGAAGTTATTGTAATAGGACTGAGTAGGCAATAGTTTTAAGTCTGATTTGATAGATTTCAGGAACCGGACGAGAGAGCTCAGGGAACCGGTCCTTAAAAAATTTCATTTTCATTGTAAGAGTAGATCAAGATGGATAGCATAGGATAGAACAAAGTAGAACAGAATAGTAGGATCACCATGTAATTTTCATTTTTTAGTAATGAATAAAACATACAGGAGATTGTCATATATCTTTGTTCATTTACTGTTTAAAGAAAAGTGTGTTGTATTTTGTGTGATGTTCATATTTTCATTTTCATTTCCTGTTGAGAGTGCAGAGAATGATTGTATGATTCTATAACAAAACTAGATAAGTTTCAATTGTTTTCTACCAAACCGTGTATGCAAGGTGTGCATTCCCTAACGCAAGGTGTGCATTAACTGGATCTCAGAACAATTCAGAGAGGGAGGTTCAGAGGAGAAAAAGGAGACTTGATATTCCAGGTGCAAGGACTGCACAGAACTTAGAGCCGACTAAGTTCAAAGAAACAACAAAGAAGAACACCAGGAGGGCGTGAGGTATTTTCTTTTCAAGAAAATCCCTTCGAATCTGAGTTATTCGAAATCCTCAAACTCAAGGTGTGCATAGGAGTTCAAATCTTTAATGAGAAGAAGCTCAGGAGGGAGAGTGTTTTCGTTCACAAAGATCCAGCTGAAGAAGGACTGAAGATTTAGTCCTTGACATTTAGAATATTTCCTAGTTCTGGGAATAAAAGTCGCAGAAGCTCAAGGGGGAGACCATTGTAACCGTCAGATCTGAACGCAGAGAGTTGATAGTTGTTGGATCTAGAAGAATGATGAGGAGTTGAACAGATGGTGTAAATACTTTGAGAGGAAGTGTCTATCTTCTAATAGCCGTCAGATCTGTGGAAGTAGCACGAACCTTAGCACCTTGTTCCCAAAGGAGGATTTTGGCATTCGGCATCTGGAGGAACAAGGGTGAAGTTCCTTTGGACTCACATGTTGCAAAATCCCAATGACCGTTAGATTTCATGGAAGACACCCGTCAAGTAGGGAAGAGATCGAGAGTTGGGCCACGTGGTGAGTAGTTTGCGTTTGGGAGAATCACCGAAAGAATCAAGACCATCCATCATGGAGAGGATAGGTGGTGACAAGATCTGATTGACTGGGGGACTCACGAGGAGAAGAGCAGAGGATTTGTGAAAAGGAAATCCGCGAAATCATCCAAACCGTCCCTCGGGAAGAATAAGATGAAGGATCCTGATAGTTGGTCAAGGGGAAATGGAGACCGTCGATCCAGTATGAAAGGATTTCGTAGTTTCTACATTTGGGGAACTGAAGGTGTAGGAACTTTGGTCTCACAAGTTGCAAAACCCCAAAGTGCGAAACCTCGACGAGCTCAAGGTTTGACCCTAGGTCATGGGACCAGGTCATATGGTGATCCACTAAGAGACGCATTAAAATAACGTGGGGTCCTTTCGGAGTTCGGAACTTCGGAAGTTGAGAGGTAGGAGAGTATGTTTGCGGGTTTTCCGAGCCGTGAATTTTGATAGCCCTTTTGGTGTAGACGCCTGGTCGTGGGGTGTGGTCACGTGAGGTAGGAGATGAGAACCTTAAGCCCCCAATCAAGATTCGGGGATTCAAGTTGCAAAGGAACAGGACACTTGACTGCAGAAGTCCCGATCTACGTAAAGCGCTTTTTGGTTTAGCGTGAGGTCATGGCGAACAATCGCATGGACCGAGATTTAAGCACAGGCTAATCACTGTTAAGCTCTTTTCAACATTCGGTGGTTGAATAGACAAGGATTTCTCCCTTGAGAAATCTTGAATCGCGAAATGAGAAACATGCCTTATGGGTAAGGTCGTGGTCATAAGGATGATCACATGAAGGGGGAGCTTGCACTTGATGCTGGAGTCTTCACACGTGAGTTCTAAACAAGAGGAACTGTGGATCTGATTTACAAGGTTCCAGTGAGGACCCAAAAGAGTTGTTCCAGCTCAGAGTTAGAGGATGATCCAATGACCGGGAGGTCACGGACCCCAATAGGGTAGGGGATTTACATCAGGATGTTAAATCTTCCTTCTTCCATGGATATTTGAAAGAAGAAATTTACATGGAACAACCTCTTGGCTATGTCTAGAATGACTCTAGTCTTGTTTGTTTCCCTATGAAACCTTTTTATGGTATCAAGCAAGATCCCCGAGCTTGGTAGGCCAAAATGGACAACTTTCTTATTTCCACTAGATTCTATAGATTCCATTTTGATCCTAATCTCTATACCAATAAAGTAGGAATCCGTCTTGTTGGCTTTCGGAAGTCACTCCTGGATTGCTAGCAGGAGAAGAGCCCGAAGCCCATTAGATTTAATGTCACGGTTTGTTTTAGAGAGTGATCAAATGGAGGAAGACTCCGAACGGCAACGCATCAACTCAGAAGCCAGACCAGGCATGCATGACAGAGTGAGGTCTTGATAAACTCCAAACAGTGAAGTGTAATAAAAGGGTGAGTAGATGGAAGACTTATGCAAGAAAGAGCAATGGTCCACAATAAACATCAGGTTTATTACAGATTAAAGAAGAAATGAGCTCAAACGCAAAATCATTTTACATTCGAACACATAAAACCAGAGGGCACGACAACGCTACAACAAATCATTTATTGCAACAAGTTGCACTACTGTGAATCCTCAGGCAAAAGACGGAACAAAGATGGAAAAGAAGGAGAATTGTTTGTTATAAACCAAGAAATCTCAAAACACAGAGGCATAACAAGGAAACCAGAATGTCGCTGAAACTATGTAGTCGGGAGCTTAGCTCTACCATCGATCCATACAAAAATGGCAAAAATGCCTACATATACTCAAAATAACAACAGCGGCGGAACCAAGAAAATGCATTGAAGGCTTTGCGTCTGCATGGCTTCTGACAACACGGAGCTGCGAT